>CM072708.1:7988115-8093115 GCA_036884735.1 Huso huso | reverse complement strand
CTCCCGCTGCACAGCAGTGTGATCCAGTCCCTGGTTTCACTAGGAGTTTAATAATCAGACACACCTGAGCTTGTTACCTAGACACACTGGGGGCTGATCAAGCTGGTAGTAAAACCTGGAATGGATCACACTGCTGTGGAATATGAGTCTGATTACCATCCCTGACCGTCCCCTTATGTTTTTAAAGACAGATCTAAGACAGAATCGAAAGTAGATCCAGGCCACATGAACAAAGGGTTATCCAATCCTGGTTTCACTAAAATTTTAATAATCAGACATACCTGATATATATATATATAGAACACATTTAGGGGGGCTGATCATGTAATCAAAGTAAAACCTAAATGGATCACACTGAAGTGGAATAGGAATGGTGATTACCATCCCTGACCGATTCCCTTAAATTTTTAATTTGACAGATTTAAGACAGAATCGAAAGTAGATCCTGGGGAAAACATGAACAAAGCTGTTATAAAAAATTCAATTGTACAACTTCTGGAACATTAGACATAGTTAATTATATATATATATATATAAACATAATTTAGATATTTTATTTCACATCATGTAATGAAAGAGAAACTACAAAATGATATCGCTAAGGAAGGAAACCATAATAATGGTACAGTGAGTATTTCATGTTAGATTTCGAAATGTCACATTTGTTCAATTTTCATCCAGGATTTATCATTAAGTGTTTCTGGGGAAAACTACAAAGTGGTGTGCAATTCAATATGTTAACAAGGGAACATTATTCAGCAGCTTTCATTGGACTATATGAAGCTGAGGGAGTTCATTCTATATAGAGGGTGTGCAATTCAATATGTTAACAAGGGAACATTATTCAGCAGCTTTCATTGGACTCTATGAAGCTGAGGGAGTTCATTCTATATAGAGGGGTGGAATTCAATATGTTAACAAGGGAACATTATTCAGCAGCTTTCATTGGACTCTATGAAGCTGAGGGAGTTCATTCTATATAGAGGGTGTGCAATTCAATATGTTAACAAGGGAACATTATTCAGCAGCTTTCATTGGACTCTATGAAGCTGAGGGAGTTCATTCTATATAGAGGGGGTGCAATTCAATATGTTAACAAGGGAACATTATTCAGCAGCTTTCATTGGACTCTATGAAGCTGAGGGAGTTCATTCTATATAGAGGGTGTGCAATTCAATATGTTAACAAGGGAACATTATTCAGCAGCTTTCATTGGACTCTATGAAGCTGAGGAGTTCATTCTATATAGAGGGGTGGAATTCAATATGTTAACAAGGGAACATTATTCAGCAGCTTTCATTGGACTCTATGAAGCTGAGGGAGTTCATTCTATATAGAGGGGTGGAATTCAATATGTTAACAAGGGAACATTATTCAGCAGCTTTCATTGGACTCTATGAAGCTGAGGGAGTTAATTCTATATAGGGTGTGCAATTCAATATGTTAACAAGGGAACAATATTCAGCAGCTTTCATTGGACTCTATGAAGCTGAGGGAGTTCATTCTATATAGAGGGGGTGCAATTCAATATGTTAACAAGGGAACATTATTCAGCAGCTTTCATTGGACTCTATGAAGCTGAGGGAGTTCATTCTATATAGAGGGGGGGCAATTCAATATGTTAACAAGGAACATTATTCAGCAGCTTTCATTGGACTCTATGAAGCTGAGGGAGTTCATTCTATATAGAGGGTGTGCAATTCAATATGTTAACAAGGGAACATTATTCAGCAGCTTTCATTGGACTCTATGAAGCTGAGGGAGTTCATTCTATATAGAGGGGGTGCAATTCAATATGTTAACAAGGGAACATTATTCAGCAGCTTTCATTGGACCCTATGAAGCTGAGGGAGTTCATTCTATATAGAGGGTGAGGATACAAAGCTTTCATGGCCAGAGCTGCACAGCCCTGATCTCTCTCCACCTCCCCTCTCCCTCTCGGTCTCTAATCTCTCTCCTCTTTCCCTCTCTCCATCCCCCTCTCCCTCCCTCAGCCATGCCCAAGGTTCAGATCTACAGTCGTAACGTTGGCGAGCTGGGCAAGCCCAACACCCTGATCTGCCATGTGAGCGGCTTCCACCCTCCCAACATCAAGCTGCAGCTGCTGAAGAACGATGTGGAGATTGAGGGAGCCCAGCAGAGCGACCTGGCCTTCCACCAGGGCTGGCACTTCCACCTGACCAAGAGCGTGGCCTTTACCCCCAAGGAGGGAGAGCACTACTCCTGCAAAGTGGAGCACAGCACCCTGAGGGGAGCCAAGAGCTTCACCTGGAGTGAGTAGCACTGCCCTACCCCCTACATCCTACACCCTGCACCCTACACCCTACACCCTGTGCACTGAACCCTACCCCTGTGCACCCTCTACATGACCCCCACCCTACATATGCTAACACCCTACACCCTGTGCACTGCGCCCTACCCCCTGCACCCTTTGTGCACTGCGCCCTACACCCTGTGCACTGCCCCTGCACCCTACACCTCTACACTACCCCTGTACCCTGCATCCTACCCCCTGTACCCTACACCCTCTACACTACCCATGCCCCTGTATCCTACCCCTACACTTACCCCCTCTACACTACCCACCCCCCTGTACCCTACACACTACACCCCTGTATTTTACACCATCTACAGGACCCCTGTACCCTACAACCATCTACAGGACCCTACACGTACCTCCACAACCCTACACTGTCTACACTACCCCTGTACCCTGCATCCTACACCCTCTACACTACCCATGTACCCTGTACCCTACACCGTCTACACTACCCCTGTACCCTGCATCCTACCCCCTGCATCCCACACCCTCTACACTACCCATGTACCCTGTACCCTACACTCTACACTACCCCTTGTATACCCTTCTCTCTCTCTCTCTCTCTCTCTCTCTCTGGCCCCCCTGGACAGATTCAAGTTTTCCTGTTTCCATTATCTAGCAGACAGACTCAGACAAAATTCTGTGTGCTTTTACGCCCTTTTTAGTTTTATACTAATAAAATACATTTGTTGATTCATTTCCTGATTTAGCTCCAGACATGTAAAAGACACGAGAGTCTTCGGTAAACCCTCAGAGGTACGTGTGTGTGTTTTTTGTTTAGTTTTTAAACCACCCAGCTGCCCAGTTATTTTGGCAATTTCCATGTTAAAAATGCTCTTTTTTTAATGCAGATTTTTCATTCTTAGCCCTCAAAATAAGAAACTTGGACAATTTTTGCTGTATATATATATATATATATATATATATATATATTTAAATACACACTTTTTATGTTGTGATTATAATACAGATAAACATATTTTGGTTTGTTTTGTTTTCCAATGGCAGCATTGTAATAATATTATAAACACTTTTTAGAAATTATTTTTCGTGGGATAGATATCAAACCCTCATCAAATGCTAACGTCTTCATCAAGCACATCAGAAAACTTGTGTCGCAAATTTTGAATCATGTCATATACAGTATCTTCCTCCGTTTCAGGCCCGGGTGTATTGTTATTATTTATTTCTTAGCAGACGTCCTTATCCAGGGCGACTTATAATTGTTACAAGATATCACATTATTTTTACATACAGTTCCCCATTTATACAGTTGGGTTTTTACTGGAGCAATCTAGGTAAAGTACCTTGCTCAAGGGTACAGCAGCAGTGTCCCCCCCACCTGGGATTGAACCCATGACCCTCCGGTCAAGAGTCCAAAGCCCTGACCACTACTCCACACTGCTGCCCATATAGAGCTGTTATGAATTATTATCTAAATCTCCTCGTTTTTATTCTTTGTAGATCCACAAGCATCTGCCAGTAGAAAACAAAACTGCATATGCTTTTACAGCACAGTGTTGTTGTTTTTTGATTGAAGCGTGTTACAGACGTGTTAAACTGTGCAGATGCACATGTGAGCGCCTGCACGCTAGTCTCACGGGAGTGACACGTGTGGACTTGCAGGAGACGCAGCTGGGTGGTTAAATCTCTTGATCTCTTTCAGTCTTCTGCTGTTCGGTTTCCATCTGTACCAGTCTGTAAAACCCAGTACTTGCATCAGCCACAGCTGTGACCACGTGTTTTGCATCACCCTCTACACTACAATACACTACAATAAAGCGCAATACAATACAATACACTACAATACAATACAATACAGTACAGTACAATACAATACAATACAATAAAGTACAATACACTACAGTACAATACACTACAATAAAGTACAATACAATACACTACACTACAATACAATACAATACAATAAAGTACAATACAATACACTACAGTACAATACAATACACTACAATAAAGCACAATACAATACAATACAATACAGTACAGTAGAATACAATACAATAAAGTACAATACACTACAATAAAGTACAATACAATACACTACAGTACAATACACTACAATAAAGTACAATACAATACACTACAGTACAATACACTACACTACAATACAATACAATACAGTACAATACAATACACTACAGTACAATACAATACAATAAAGTACAATACAATACAGTACAGTACAATACACTACAGTACAATACAATACAATAAAGTACAATACAATACACTACAGTACAATACAATATAATACAATACAATAAAGTACAATACACTACACTACAATACAATAAAGTACAATACAATACAATACAATAAAGTGCAATACAATACACTACAGTACAATACACTACAATACACTACAGTACAATACAATACAATACACTACAGTGCAATACAATACAATAAAGTACAATACAATACAATACAGTAAAGTACAATACAATACACTACAGTACAATACAATACAATAAAGTGCAATACAATACACTACAGTACAATACAATAAAGTACAGTACACTACAGTACAATACAATAAAGTACAATACACTACAGTACAATACACTACAATAAAGTACAATACAATACACTTCAATACAATACAATAAAGTACAATACACTACACTACAGTACAGTACAATACAATTTAATACAGCACAATACAATGCACTACAGTACAATACAATAAAGTATAATACAATACAGTACAATACAATACACCACAATACACTACAGTACAATACAATACAATAAAATACAGTACACTACAGTACAATACAATACAATAAAGTACAATACACTACAGTACAATACAATACACTACACTACAGTACAATACAGTACAATACAATACAATACAATACACTACAATACAATACAATAAAGTACAATACAATACACTACAGTACAATACAATACACTACAATACAATACAATAAAGTACAATACAATACACTACAGTACAATACAATACAATAAAGTACAATACAATACACTACAATACAATACAATAAAGTACAATACAATACACTACAGTACAATACAATATAATAAAGTACAATACAATACACTACAATACAATACAATACAATAAAGTACAATACAATACACTACAATACAATACAATACACCACAATACACTACACTACAGTACAATACAATTTAATACAGCACAATACAATGCACTACAGTACAATACAATACAGTACAATACACTACAGTACACCCACTGATACACACACACACACACAATTATACCTTAAAGGGTTAACAGTTATGTAAACTGTCTGGCTTGGTTGTCTATAATGTGTCTCGTGGAGTGGGGGGTAGCATTGTAATTATGATTATTGCAGAGAATTTGCATCGTTATTTATAACAGTGTTTTTTTTTTTTTTCTTTGCTCTCCATCAACAGGAGCTGAGCGGAACCGGCCGTCTTCTACCCAATCATCGCACTCGCATAATCAATAATCCATATATCGCATAACATTCGCTCGCTGAGAATCTCGATCCATAGCTACCGTTAAATTCCTTAAGTGCATTGATAAACTCATCACGCTGTCTTTTTTTTTTTGGTTGTTTGTCCGTTTGCTGCTTGGAAAGTTGATTGTCATGCTTCAGTCGATTTTGTCTTTGAAATGGGGTCAGACTCCAGCCCCCCAGGGCTGCAGCCTCTCCTGGCTTTCATTCCAACTCAAGCACTTGATTCGAGATTCGACACGACCTGTGAAACGTTTTGAGGGCTGGAAACA
This sequence comes from Huso huso, assembly GCA_036884735.1. Taxonomy (NCBI): domain Eukaryota; kingdom Metazoa; phylum Chordata; class Actinopteri; order Acipenseriformes; family Acipenseridae; genus Huso; species Huso huso. Next base: position 8,087,023 of record CM072708.1, on the reverse strand, counting down.
AGTGTTAAATCTGTCCCCAATTACTAATCAGATAATTAGACCAGTTAAGTAATTGAGGGGGGAGGGGGGGAGGGGTGAAGCCAGAAGACTCTGCAGCCCTTTGAGGCCCCCTGGGCCGCCTTCAGTGCATTGCAACTAAAAATCAAACGCATCCAAGCGGACAAATATTTCAGCTAGTGCCTTCTTCAGCGTTCAGACTGAAAAATTACAATTTGAGTAACCCATCGAGGCTGTTAAAAAAAAAATAATGATGATAATAATAATAATTACAGGGCTGGGAATCAGACTCCCTGTTCCACAGCAGTGTGATCCATTCCAGGTTTTACTACCAGCTTGATCAGCCCCCAGTGTGTCTAGGTAACAAGCTCAGGTGTGTCTTATTATTAAACTCCTAGTGACGCTGCTGTCTGCGCCTAACCATTATCAACGAAGATGCATAATCGCAGTAATAAAATCTGAACTTGGAATAATAAAACAAAAAATGATTTGAACTTTTCCATCAGTTTTAAAACGCTGTTTAAAAAAAAAAGGCTCTTTGCTTAATTGCATAAACTAGTCAATAGAAGAATTTTTCCAGCTAGTATGATATTAGGGAGAGAATTCATAATAAACTGCGTGATAAGTGTTTTGTGTGTGTGTTTCTTTTTTTTTAATAAATATATCTTGATATTAATAAAGTTTTACTGCTTAATTTAGATGCGCTGATGTATGTTTTAGTAGATCTAAAAAAAAAAATACTGTTTTAAATACCAATTTGGGGTTATGTTAGAGAGTTATTTTCCTCTCTGAAACGGATCATAATGTCTGAATTGTTTTTCACAACCAAAAAAATAAAAAATAAAGACTATTTCAAACCTGACGTTGCAGCTTTAAACTGTTGAGAGGATAATCTTGGGTTTCAATTTTTGTCACATCTTTGTAAAATGACAGACAGACTGTTGCTGAAATTAATAACACACCCTTTTGAGTTGAAACTTACCTTTTAAGCTAAACTTTGAACCAGCTAATATATATAGCTATATACCAAAGACATTGTTCAGAAATTGAGATGATAAGTCTTCAAGTTGTCTTGCCTTTTTGGACTAGCGTGGTGGTTTATACACCTTTAAATCACCTTGGATAAAGGCATCTGCCAGATAAATTAATAATAATAATAATAATAATAATAATAGTAATAATGATAATAATGATAATAATAATAATAATAATAATCAGAACTATCCTGTTGCGGGGGGGGGGGTAGTCAAGTTTAGCCAAGTTCTGACTGTCCCAACAATGGTTAATTCCAGCATAAGTCTTTATATATATATATATATATAAAGCAGGGATTTTTTATGTATATTCTGCCCAGGCAATGTTTTGAGTCTGGTTAAGTACACTGTTAATTAAAAGACTGTTCTGTGACTTTCTCTTTGGGTTTAAATTGCTTTGTAGTGAAAATACCTGCCAATAAAAACGACTCTGTTGAGTAAATAGTTGTGTTGTTGTGTGTGTTTCTGTGAGAGTCTCGATTCTCGTGTGTATTCTGTCGTTTCCTATAAACGGTGCTGGAACACTCAGTGGCAGACTTCAGTAAATATTAATAAAATAAACATCTTTGACAAACTTTTTTTTTTTTTTTTTTTTTTTTTTATTTATTGTTGTTTTTGAAATGAAAGACTTCCGGTCGAAATGTTTGTCCAAAAAAAAAAAAAATTCAAATTTATAAGTTTTGCTACAGTGTTTAAAAGAATAACAAACGCAGGAGGAGAGGGAAAAATTTGGTCGCGTTAAGTGATTCAGTGTGGATCTGCCTGCAAAAAAATATATATATATATATGAGATTCAGATCATATTATTTTACCAAATTAATTTAGCATTTCAAAATGAGTGTTGAAATAGTTTGTCAATGTTATATATATATATATATATAATATATATAGTTTGTCAGTTTTCCAGTTTACAGAGTACTGTAATCTGTCCCAAGTGTTATTTAATCTGTAGTATTTTGCATTGAATCATATCCTGATGTAACTATGACTGACACTGTTATCTGCTCCGTTATTGAATCATATTTTGTCACACTTGTACTTGCTTGAACCAAAGTCATTGTATTTTATCTTGCTCTTAATTGTGTTAATACTTGCACTGTGATTCTTGAAATGTATTTTTGTTGACGACTGTAAGTCGTCCTGGGTAAGGGCGTCTGCTAAGAAATAAATAATAATAATAATTATAATTATATATATATATATATATATATATATATATATATATATATATATATATATATATATATATATAAGAACATAAGAAAGTTTCCAAACGAGAGGAGGCCCCATTCAGCCCATCTTGCTCGTTTGGTTGTTAGTAGCTTATTGATCCCAGAATCTCATCAAGCAGCTTCTTGAAGGATCCCAGGGTGTCAGCTTCAACAACATTACTGGGGAGTTGGTTCCAGACCCTCACAATTCTCTGTGTTAAAAAGTGCCTCCTATTTTCTGTTCTGAATGACCCTTTATCTAATTTGTGACCCCTGGTCCTTGTTTCTTTTTTCAGGTCCCCTGGGTCGACATTGTCTATACCTTTTAGGATTTTGACTATTTGAATCAGAGAATCAAAGAGCCCTTATCATTCTAATCTACAATTAATCTGATAATATAAAAACCTCCTTAAATCTAGTTTCTGACGCTGGTCTAGAGACACCGTTATGAAGTCTCAATTCGCAGCTACAGGACCCCAAATCTACAGGCAAGACACGATTGGTCCAAAATCCTGTCATCATATCCGATTCCAAACAACACCCTCCCAGTTCTTTCCGCACCAGCCAATCCAAAATAAATAGCCAGATAATAAATAATTTTAATATTATTATTATTATTATTATTTATTTCTTAGCAGACGCCCTTATCCAGGGCGACTTACAATCGTAAGCAAATACATTGCAAGTGTTACAGTACAAGTAATACAATAAGAGCAAGATAAATACAATGACTTTGGTTCAAGCAAGTACAAGTGTGACAAAATACAATTCAATAATACAGCAGATAACAGTGATAGTTACATCAGGATATGATTAACTACAAAATACTACAGATTAAACATTTGGCAGATTACAGTACTCTGAAGTACATGATCAAATGCAGTAAAATAGGGGGCAGATAAGAGCAAATAAAGCGCATTTAAGGAAGGATAATAATAACGTCTGCTAAGAAATAAATAATAACGTTTTTTTGTTTTGTTTTTTTTTCTCTACGTTTATGTCGTTTTTCTAGTCTAATTAGGTCTATTTTTCTCAGCGGAAGGTTAGTGCCCTCGCCTCGGGACGCATAACTCCACGGCGAAAGGCTGTCATACACATATTCCACCACAAGATGTCGCTGCCCCCCACACTTTCCTAATAGCTCAATCCAACCTGACAGAAGTTTTCAGTCTACCGAAAACTGAAGCAACTCGACCTGGGCTTTGAACTTGGACCCGGGTTATTTATTTATTTATTTATTTATTTATTTATTTATTTATTTATTTATTACCGTTGCCAGCTCGATCTCTCTTTGAAATATATATATATTTTTTTTTTTTAAAACACTAGACTGCCCCATGCTGCTCAAAACCCTCTCTGCGTCCGAACAGCAAAAACACAGCCTAAATTAAGGCAATTACGTTAGAGTAATTGTATATTTTAACATCCACGGTGTTGACGGTGAAAACGATACAGTATTTATTAAATACGTTCGCATATTTGAAAACGTTGCCCATCATATTACATAGGATATCGTTACAAGCTTAGCAGACACACGTTTCGTACAGTGACGTCTTGTAACGACACTGTAAAAACGAACGTGTAAATAAACTTAATACAATTTCAGTCAAAAGCTCTCCACAGCCGGTAAACTCATACGAGGTTTCCTTGCTGTTTTTTAATTTAAGCAATTCAAAGAATTTCTAAGGAACGCGTCGTACCCTCTCTCGGTCGCCTCATCTAGCGACTGAAACGCGTCGTTTCGTGGGGAGTGAGGGAGATTCCCGACCGGATGTTTTCAGAGTTTGGAGACGGTGGTGTCTCGGCTTGCTTCTGTTGAAGAGCAGATCTCTTTCCTGTAAACACGATAAAGTTAACTTGACAGCTAGTTAACAATAAATGTGGAATGCCCAGCCTCGCTTCACCGTTTCAAGAATTGATAGTCTTCAGTCTAATTACAAACACAAATAACATTGTCTCGCCATTGCCCGTAATAAGAATTTCCTATTATAAATATTATTACGAATATCCTTTTTTTTTTAAGTTGACGTACCGTCTCCCGTTTTAAAAGCAGTTTTGACATTTAAAAAAAGTTATGGTATGGCTTTTATTTAATTGCAGCCTCACCCCATTGCAGCTGCCCTATACTTGTGCTACCATCGCCCCTCAGTGTAATACAGAACCATTATTGCCATTGCAGTGCAACTGTCTGTCTGCATTGCCATTGAAGATCATGTAGGGTATAGTCAGCACACTGTGGTCCCATTCTACCAGCCTCACCCCATTGTAGCTGCCATATACTTGTGCTACCATCGCCCCTCAGTGTAATACAGAACCATTATTGCCATTGCAGTGCCACTGTCTGTCTGCACTGCCATTGAAGATCATTTAGGGTATAGTCAGCACACTGTGGTCCCATTCTACCAGCCTCACCCCATTGTAGCTGCCATATACTTGTGCTACCATCGCCCCCTCAGTGTAATACAGAACCATTATTGCCATTGCAGTGCCACTGTCTGTCTGCACTGCCATTGAAGATCATTTAGGGTATAGTCAGCACACTGTGGTCCCATTCTACCAGCCTCACCCCATTGCAGCTGCCCTATACTTGTGCTACCATCGCCCCTCAGTGTAATACAGAACCATTATTGCCATTGCAGTGCCACTGTCTGTCTGCATTGCCATTGAAGATCATGTAGGGTATAGTCAGCACACTGTGGTCCCATTCTACCAGCCTCACCCCATTGCAGCTGCCCTATACTTGTGCTACTGTTGGTCCTTTGTAGATTATATGAAGTATTTCATGAATGTATATATGGTTCATTATCTTCACTGTGCTTTGAGAAGGGGGCTGGTTCATTATCTTCACTGTGCTTTGAGAAGGGGGCTGGTTCATTATCTTCTGGTTTGAGAAGGGGCTGGTTCATTATCTTCACTGTGCTTTGAGAAGGGGGCTGGTTCATTATCTTCACTGTGCTTTGAGAAGGGGGCTGGTTCATTATCTTCACTGTGCTTTGAGAAGGGGGCTGGTTCATTATCTTCACTGTGCTTTACTGCAATTTTCACTTTTGATGGCTTGCTTTCTTCAGGGATGGGAATCAGACTCCCGCTGCATAGCAGTGTGATCCATTCCTGGTTTCACTAGGAGTTTAATAATCAGACACACCTGAGCTTGTTACCTAGACACACTGGGGGCTGGTATTAAAACCTGGAATGGGTGACACTGCTGTGCAATAGGAGTCTGATTCCCATCTCATTGAAATCTATTAGGGCTATGCCGATATTGCAGCATATTTAAATTTATCAAGTCATGGCTATTTTAGCATCTGGATGCACAGACATCTGTAATCCTGAAAGTGACTGTGGTTGTCACTTTATGCTGACAGAGTTACACATATAATGTCTGTGTTACTCAACCCTGGTTCAAAGCAATGTGGTAGGCGTACTTGCCAGCCACAGTGTGTCATTTCTGTGCTGCAGCATTCTGCAGAACGCATGCTTACCACCGCAACTGTGTTAAAAGTTACAGTCGTCTCACACAAATATTGAAGAGAAAAAAAAAAAATGCAGCGTGTTTTTTTTTTTTTTTTTTTTTTTTTTAACCCCTCCTTTTTTTTTTTATTTATTTGGAATCGTCAATTATTTTTTCCCCAATTATTGTTTATTTTAACGTGGCTCACCGCTAGCACCCCCGCGCTGACTCGGGAGGGGTGAAGATGAACCCACGCTGTCCTCCGAAGCGTGTGCCGTCAGCCGCCCGCTTCTTTACATGCTGCAGACTCACCGTGCAGCCGCCTCAGAGCTACAGCGTCGGAGGACAACGCAGCTCTGGGGCAGCTTACAGGCAAGCCCGCAGGCGCCCCGGCCAGACCACAGGGGGGCACTGGAGAGCCGAGGACACCCTGGCCGAACTAAACCCTCCCTCCCCCTGGGAGCTCCTGTCCACGGTCGGCTGTGAAATAGCCTGGACTCGAACTCGCGACGTCCAGGCTATAGGGGGCATCTTGCACCCCACGCAGAGCACCTTTACCGGATGCCCCCCTCGGGAGCCCTGCCCCATTACTTTTAAGGAGTCCTTTCCACCCAGGGGAGCAGCTGGTTGATCTCAGAAGGTTGTCAAGTCGGATCCTAAAGGACCCCAGTGATTCAGCATTGACAACAGGGCTTGGTAACCCTCGGTAACCCTTGGTAACTCATTCCATCCCCCTCACCTCTCTCTCCTCTCTCTCTCTCTCTCTCTCTCTCTCTCTCTCTCTCTCTCTCTCTCTCTCTCTCTGTGTGAAGAAGGGGCTGGTTCATTATCTTCTCTGTGCTTTGAGAAGGGGGCTGGTTCATTATCTTCTCTGTGCTTTGAGGGGCTGGTTCATTATCTTCACTGTGCTTTGAGAAGGGGCTGGTTCATTATCTTCACTGTGCTTTGAGAAGGGGCTGGTTCATTATCTTCACTGTGCTTTGAGAAGGGGCTGGTTCATTATCTTCACTGTGCTTTTGAGAAGAAGGGGCTGGTTCATTATCTTCACTGTGCTTTGAGAAGGGGCTGGTTCATTATCTTCACTGTGCTTTGAGAAGGGGCTGGTTCATTATCTTCTGTGCTTTGAGAAGGGGCTGGTTCATTATCTTCACTGTGCTTTGAGAAGGGGGCTGGTTCATTATCTTCACTGTGCTTTGAGAAGGGGGCTGGTTCATTATCTTCACTGTGCTTTGAGAAGGGGGCTGGTTCAGTATCTTCTCTGTGTTTAAGAAGGGGCTGGTTCATTATCTTCACTAAACTTTGAGAAGGGGGGCTGGTTCAGTAAAACTATTACCTGGGATACTGCAGTAAACTTTTAGAACGGGGTGGTAAAACCACAGGAATTATTATTATTATTATTATTATTATTTATTTATTTATTTATTTATTTATTTCTTAGCAGACGCCTTGTCCAGAGCGACTTACAATTGTTACAAGATATCACATTATTTTTCACAAACAATTACATTTTTGGTTCTGAAATTTTTTGCACAGTGCAGTACCACATGCTGCAGATAGAGGGCAGTGCGCGCCGGTGTTATTGCTACGTATCGGGATAGGCAGACAGGAGTTTCTGATAAAACTTCAGAACTCCTCTTTTCTCACCGTTCTGGAATCTAGGTATGCCTGCCTGTGGTCGGAGTGGGCGGGGCTAGCCTTTGTTCCACTGCTCCGATTGGCTGTCTCTAACAGCCCACCGTGTGAGTCACTGAAGTACTTATAAAAAGGATCCCAGCTTTTCTTAGTGCGTGAGTCAGCGCGTAAATAAACTTTACCAGCTGAGTGCATACTGTTTGGAATTACAGATCTTAAGAAAGTCAAATGCATTGGATTAGATGAATCCCAGGCAAGTCTAATGTTGCATGAAGCGAGGGATCTACAGCCGCTGTCAAATTTTAGGATGGGTGACATCATTTTAAAATATTGATGGTGTTTTTAAAAAAAAAGTAAACAGCGGAAGAAGGGCTTTTGCCCAAAACGTGCTGAAAAAAAATAATTATATATATAAAAAATTTCATATTGCCTTTAGTTTTGTACACTGCAGTTTTATCTATCTATCTATCTATCTATCTATCTGAGACATTTCTAGAAATTATAAATTTCCATTGGGGTATGTAAACTTTTGACCAGCCCCCTTCTCAGACTCTGTGTGTGTGTGTGTGTGTGTGTGTGTGTGCGTATATTATTTCAGTAGTTCAGGACAAACACCAAATCACAAAATGTTTTAGTACAAATATTTATTGTAGAGAATGCGGAGTATGCGATTTAACAGAAAAGTATGCTGTATATACACATTCATTTGGCATCAAACCTAACTTGGTTTGAGGGTTCGCTGCCTGGCCGACTGGACGAGGCTGAGACCCCCATTTGATAAAACATAAAAACTGTTATTAAGAAAGGAGGAGATGGGGAGGTGGTGGGTTACGATGAAATCAAAACGCAACTGAGAGATAAGTGAAGAGGGTATTTATAGTGCTAACAATTTAAATTAGCTAATGTGTAAATTGAATGATTCAATTTGGTGACGTGGAGATTGGTGTCTGACCCTCCTCCCGAACTTTAATTATAAATTTCATATTATATAAATATATATATATATATATATATATATATATATATAAAGTAACAAAACTGCACCCACTCAGGTTCGTTGCCCCTTTAAAAACAGACCCAGGACACAGATTTGGAGGTTTCAAAGTGTGACGCGCTATATATTTTTTTAATAAACACAAAAATAAACAAAACAAACACCTAGCTCTTTGCTTGAGCACTAAACTAAAACACCAAGCAAGAACCTAAACTATAAACAGGACAGCTAAGGTGTTTACCTGTTGCCAAAAAAAACAAACACAAACACAAAGTTATACAGCACACTCCACCAAAGGATTCACTCTGCCTTTCTCTTTGTACGCCTGCACTCACTCTCAAGCGGGCTCTTAACACAGTAGCCTAGAGCAAACTGGCTGCTTATATTTTATAACCTGCACCTGGCTCCAATTTACAATAACAGCCAGGTGCAGGTCAAAATGAACTAATAAAACAATTAAACAACACAATAAAACAATTAACAAAACGTGCAGGTGAACATGTTTTCTGCAGGGAGGATTTTAACCCCTTACCTGCTGCGTTACAATATATATATATATATATGAATGAACATAATTTAGATATTATTATTTCACATCATGTAATCAAAAGAGAAACTACAACAATATCGCAAAAAACAAAAAAGTCTACCGGAAACCATAATAATTCATGTTACATTTCAAAATGTCAAATTTCTCCGGTCAGTTTTTCAGTTCAGTATCTGGGAAAAGGTGTGCAATTCAATATGTTAACAAGGGAACATTATTCAGCAGCTTTCATTGGACTCTATGAAGCTGAGGGAGTTCATTCTATATAGAGGGTGTGCAATTCAATATGTTAACAAGGGAACATTATTCAGCAGCTTTCATTGGAGTCTATGAAGCTGAGGGAGTTCATTCTATATAGAGGGTGTGCAATTCAATATGTTAACAAGGGAACATTATTCAGCAGCTTTCATTGGACTCTATGAAGCTGAGGGAGTTCATTCTATATAGAGGGGTGCAATTCAATATGTTAACAAGGGAACATTATTCAGCAGCTTTCATTGGACTCTATGAAGCTGAGGGAGTTCATTCTATATAGAGGGTGTGCAATTCAATATGTTAACAAGGGAACATTATTCAGCAGCTTTCATTGGACTCTATGAAGCTGAGGGAGTTCATTCTATATAGAGGGGGTGCAATTCAATATGTTAACAAGGGAACATTATTCAGCAGCTTTCATTGGACTCTATGAAGCTGAGGGAGTTCATTCTATATAGAGGGGTGCAATTCAATATGTTAACAAGGGAACATTATTCAGCAGCTTTCATTGGACTCTCTGAAGCTGAGGGAGTTCATTCTATATAGAGGGCGTGGAATTCAATATGTTAACAAGGGAACATTATTCAGCAGCTTTCATTGGACTCTATGAAGCTGAGGGAGTTCATTCTATATAGAGGGGTGGAATTCAATATGTTAACAAGGGAACATTATTCAGCAGCTTTCATTGGACTCTATGAAGCTGAGGGAGTTCATTCTATATAGAGGGTGTGCAATTCAATATGTTAACAAGGGAACATTATTCAGCAGCTTTCATTGGACTCTATGAAGCTGAGGGAGTTCCTTCTATATAGAGGGTGTGGAATTCAATATGTTAACAAGGGAACATTATTCAGCAGCTTTCATTGGACTCTATGAAGCTGAGGGAGTTCATTCTATATAGAGGGTGTGCAATTCAATATGTTAACAAGGGAACATTATTCAGCAGCTTTCACTGGACTCTATGAAGCTAAGGGAGTTCATTCTATATAGAGGGTGTGCAATTCAATATGTTAACAAGGGAACATTATTCAGCAGCTTTCATTGGACTCTATGAAGCTGAGGGAGTTCATTCTATATAGAGGGTGTGGAATTCAATATGTTAACAAGGGAACATTATTCAGCAGCTTTCATTGGACTCTATGAAGCTGAGGGAGTTCATTCATATATAGAGGGTGTGCAATTCAATATGTTAACAAGGGAACATTATTCAGCAGCTTTCACTGGACTCTATGAAGCTAAGGGAGTTCATTCTATATAGAGGGTGTGCAATTCAATATGTTAACAAGGGAACATTATTCAGCAGCTTTCATTGGACTCTATGAAGCTGAGGGAGTTCATTCTATATAGAGGGTGTGGAATTCAATATGTTAACAAGGGAACATTATTCAGCAGCTTTCATTGGACTCTATGAAGCTGAGGGAGTTCATTCTATATAGAGGGTGAGGGTGCAAAAGCATTTTAAAGATTGCATGAACTTGTGAAATGCTTTTATGATGCACTGGTTATATAATATAACAGAAATGCCATCAGATTGCTCTTCCCTCCTCAAAACGAAAGCATGTGTTTTTTTTTTAGTTTGCTGTGGTTCCCTTTTTTGTGGAGGCCTTTATCCTGCTCTCTGTATAACTAGTGAGTCACACAGAATTTTAAGTTCATCTGATTCACAGCTTACAGTAAACTAGGCACACAGCCACAGCTAAAACACAGACAATGAGCCTACACACATCCTTCAGGAAGGACGGATTTTGCCTGCAGCTCTTAAACAAGTTGAATAGTTTCATTTATCATGCTTGCTTTTACATACAGTTCTGGCTAAAAGTTTTGCATCCTCACCCTATAGAATTAACTAATTTTGCTTCATAAAAGTCGAATGAAAGCTGCTGAATAATGTTCCCTTGTTAACATATTGAATTGCACACCCTCTATATAGAATGAACTCCCTCAGCTTCATAGAATCCAATGAAAGCTGCTGAATAATGTTCCCTTGTTAACATATTGAATTGCATCCCCTCTATATCGAATGAACTCCCCTCAGCTTCATAGAGTCCAATGAAAGCTGCTGAATAATGTTCCCTTGTTAACATATTGAATTCCACCCTCTATATAGAATGAACTCCCTCAGCTTCAGAGTCCAATGAAAACTGCTGAATAATGTTCCCTTGTTAACATATTGAATTCCACACCCTCTATATAGAATGAACTCCCTCAGCTTCATAGAGTCCAATGAAAGCTGCTGAATAATGTTCCCTTGTTAACATATTGAATTCCACCCCCTCTATATAGAATGAACTCCCTCAGCTTCATAGAGTCCAATGAAAGCTACTGAATAATGTTCCCTTGTTAACATATTGAATTGCACCTCCTCTATATAGAATGAACTCCCTCAGCTTCATAGAGTCCAATGAAAGCTGCTGAATAATGTTCCCTTGTTAACATATTGAATTCCACCCCCTCTATATAGAATGAACTCCCTCAGCTTCATAGAGTCCAATGAAAGCTACTGAATAATGTTCCCTTGTTAACATATTGAATTGCACCTCCTCTATATAGAATGAACTCACTCAGCTTCATAGAGTCCAATGAAAGCTGCTGAATAATGTTCCCCCTTGTTAACATATTGAATTGCACACCCTCTATATAGAATGAACTCCCTCAGCTTCATAGAGTCCAATGAAAGCTGCTGAATAATGTTCCCTTGTTAACATATTGAATTGCACACCCTCTATATAGAATGAACTCCCTCAGCTTCATAGAGTCCAATGAAAGCTGCTGAATAATGTTCCCTTGTTAGCATATTGAATTACGTACCCCTTGGTAGTTTTCCCCATCTACACAAAAATAGAAGAATGGAACATTTGAAATCTAACATGAATTTCTTTTTTTGCAATATCATTTTTGTAGTTTCTCTGTGATTTCATGACGTTAATTAAAATCTAAATTATGTTTATATCATTATTTATTTATTTTTTTTTAATCCTAAAATTCTAGGTGATGCAAAACGTTTGAGCCAAAGCTGTATGCTTTTTATTTATTTATTTTTTACCACAGTTTACCGTGGTTTGCCATGTATATGAATATGCTTTTCCATCCCTCTGTATACTTACCATGCTTCTTTATAATGTAAATTCTGCTTGCACAGTGTGAATAAACAGGAGTATATATTATTGTAGGTGAGACTGGACAGAAGGTATTAGACCTTGGTTTGGCCAAACCTGGTCAATTGGTAGCCCTTAAAATCATCCGTTTCTGAAGAATGCCAGCTGCGGACCAATTTATCAAGTTCATTTGTTCCAATAAAAATCAGGATCATTTGTCTCAGGTCCATGAGAGCTCAATCAGGGTTTTGCTCCAAATTACTGAATTGAACAAATTAGCTGCTTAACTTGGTCAAAATGAAACAGTTTCAAGTCTTTAGAAGTTGGTTTTAAGGGTAACCTAGGATACCTGATGGATTGTGGCTCTCCAGAGACCAGGGCTGGGCACAGCTGGACTAGAACAAGGTTAGGGTGGGGGTGAGGGTGTTGGTGCGAGCGAGAGTTAGTTAGAATTAGGGTTAGGGATAGGGTAAGTGGTCTTAAAATTAAGGTTTTAGTTGAACATGCATGGATATAGACTTATATACAAAGAAAATTACTTTGTTACAAAAAAAATAAGAGGGTGGAAATATTCGGAAGGGGAACCAATATTCCTAGGGGGAAAGAATATTCGTTTGGGGGGAGGGGGGACATAAATTCTCTGACACACACAAAAAAACAAAAACACAAAATAAATCACAAAAATAAAAACTATTTCCGAGTTTTTTTTTTTTTTTTACCTCAAATTGAACAAACAATTTTTTTTTTTTTTTTTTTTTTTTTTTTAATTAATTAACAAAACAAATGACAACTAACCGCAGATTTTAAAATGTGCAAAATTTATTGCAATTAAATAACAAAAAGGAAAGACAACAAACCTTATTTACACTGGAAGACTTTTTTTTCAAGAGAAACAATAAATTATTTTAAAAACAATAATAATAATAAAAAATGACTCCAATGACTTTATTGCAGTCAAAGGCCACCCCAGTGCTCAATTCACAGCATGGTATAAACATACTGTGATGACTAGTACTGAACAATTTCTAAGTGCGTTCTCTAGTACCAGTGCTCTATACAGCCTTATCAGAAACCTCTTTGATTTGCACGCTACAGCTAAAAGTTTAGCATCACCACCCTCTATACAGAACAAACTCCCTCAGCTTCATAGAGTCCAATGAAAGCTGCTGAATAATGTTCCCTTGTTAACATATTGAATTGCACCTCCTCTATACAGAACAAACTCCCTCAGCTTCATAGAGTCCAATGAAAGCTGCTGAATAATGTTCCCTTGTTAGCATATTGAATTACACACCCTCTATATAGAATGAACTCCCTCAGCTTCATAGAGTCCAATGAAAGCTGCTGAATAATGTTCCCTTGTTAACATATTGAATTGCACACCCTCTATATAGAATGAACTCCCTCAGCTTCATAGAGTCCAATGAAAGCTGCTGAATAACGTTCCCTTGTTAACATATTGAATTGCACCCCCTCTATATAGAATGAACTCCCTCAGCTTCATAGAGTCCAATGAAAGCTGCTGAATAATGTTCCCTTGTTAACATATTGAATTGCACCCCCTCTATATAGAATGAACTCACTCAGCTTCATAGAGTCCAATGAAAGCTGCTGAATAATGTTCCCTTTAGACTGATTGGAAAAAGTGTGACATTTCGAAATCTAACATGAAACACTTACTGTACTACTATTATGGCTTCCGGTACTTTTTTGTTTTTTGCAATATCATTGTTGTAGTTTCTCTTTGCTTACAGGATGTGAAATAAAAGTATATATATATATATATATATATATATATTTTTTTTTTCTCAATCCTAAAATTGATGCAAAACTTTTGGCCAGAGCTGCATAGCTGGTGCGCCATTGTCAACTGTCCCCCCTGCAACACTGGATGAAATACATCTGAAATAAATACTACTAGAAGAAGGTATTAGTCTTACATCCACGAGTCCACTGGTTCCTGACCCTGGTCCTGTGGGACCCCCTGCTGGTTTTCAGTCCCACTGAGCTCTCAATTACTTCACCAGACCCTTCACTGAACTGATCGTTTGCTTAATTAGACCACTTCGTAATTGTTTTCAGCTCTTAAAAACAGATTTCAAGTCAGCCATAACATTTTCTAAGTAACTTGAAATCTGCAAACTGTTTATTAAGAGCTGAAAACGATTACAAAGGGGTCTAATTAATTTGTGAGCTCTATTGAGTCAGCAGAGTTTGGTTTAATTTTTTTTTAAGTAACCAGGATGTGCCGAGCGAAAACGCTGTACAAAGAGATTCTAAACGAGATTAAGGAGGGTGTGAAAGACAGCTGCGGTATTTTTTTCTCTTTTAATATACTCATAAAAAAAATTAAAAGAGGAAACATAATTGCTAGGAATTGCAGTTTTAATGTAGATCTTTTTCATTTGCTCTTAAACAGTTGCTTGGTTCAAGTTACTGATAAAAATATTAAATAGAGAACTTGCAACTGCGTAAGAGCTCAAAGACAATTTAATTAAGCAAATGATCAGTTCGATTAAGATGCCTGGTTAAGTAACTGGGGGTAGGAAACTCTGTGTTAGTCGATTAATTGATTATGGTAATTATTACGTCACTAAAATATCAATTCTGATTCCTTCAAAGGAATAGGAACTGGAAATTGATTTTAAAAAGGAATTGTGAGAAAAAGCATGAATTGACCCCAAACCCCCGATGACTAACTTTTTTTTGTGTGTGTTTTTTTCCTACAGCCAGCGGCTACACTAGTTAGCAGCGTTTGTGGCTGAGAATAAAAATAAATAAATTCTTTCAGCAGAGTGACGCCAGAAACATATCTCAGTTAGGTTTCAAACTCTCCACAGCCCTATAGTGATTCTGCCGCTTTAAAACAAAAAACGTCACCAGGATGTGACGACAGAAACAGGAAACACTGCAAAGTATAAAAAAAAAGGGAAAAATATGTTTTAAAAATAAACAGACGAAAAAAGGGGAGTCACACAGTCAGGGAGCGAGGGGTCCCCGAGGGTCTCCCTGGGGGCTGCAGGGGTCACCCGAGGGGGGTCTCCCCTGGTAAAGGCACCTCCCGGCCTGGTGTGGCAGGGGGAGTCGTGGTCAGGGGAGCGTGAGGGGGGGGGGAGTCACACAGTCAGGGGGGGGAGCGAAGGGTCCCCGAGGGTCTCCCCTGGGTGGGAAGTCACAAGAACGGCCAGGGTCCCCCAGGGTCTCCCCTGCAGAGGGGAGTCACACAGTCAGGGGATGAGGGGTCCCCTGAGGGTCCCCTGGTGGTCAAAAACGGTAAAGGCGTGGCAGAGCAGGGGAGTCACACACAGTCAGGGGAGGGTCCCGAGGGGTCCCCAGGGTCTCCCCTGGTAAAGGCACGGGCTCTCCCCGCGGTGTGTGGGGGGAGTCACACAGTCAGGGGAGCCCCAGGGGTCCCCCAGGGTCTCCCCTGGTGCAAAGGCAACGAATCCTGCAGGGGTGCAGGGGAGTCACACAGTCAGGGGAGCCAGGGGTCCCCGAGGGGGTCTCCCTGGTAAAGGCACGGCTGGGGTCGGGGCAGTGGGGGAGTCACACAGTCAGGGGAGTTTAGGGTCCCGGGGAGGGTCTCCCCCTGGTAAAGGCACGGCGGCAGGGGGCAGGGTCCCCAGGGCGTAGGGGTCCAGTCAGGGGGGGGGAGGCAGGGGTCCCCGAGGGTCTCCCAGGGGGGATAAAGGCAGGGGTCCCCGAGGGTCTCCCCTGGTAAAGGCACGGCCGCTGCAGGGGGGGTCTAGGGTCCCCTGGTAAAGGCCGCCGCGGGGGCGTGCAGGGGGAGTCCGCACAGTCAGGGGGAGCGCAGGTTCCTGGCTGTGTGAAGTCACCGGTCTTCACTGAGGGACTCTGAAGGGAGAGTCGCATTGGCTGCGGGTTAGAAAAACAAAACCAGCCAGGACTGTTTCTCCTCATCGTGCTGCAGTGACCCCTACTGGCCAGGGGAGCTCAGAGCGGCAACCTGCAGGGCTTGGCCTCCAGGGGGCGGTAGCTCGCTGACATCTGCTCTGGAGTTCCTGGGTGTGGAAGAGGAAGCTGGCTCGTGGGATCGGAGGACCCTCGCTGAACCTTCAGATCTCCCGAGCAGCTGTGCCGGGGGGAATCGCTGCGGTGAGGAGGAGGAGGAATAAAAAAATAACAAAAATAAATAAAAAAAACAGGAGAAAAAAAAGGGGGTCAAATAATTGAGCACTCTACTAAATAAAACTTTTTTTTTTTTTTTTTTAAACGCTTCAAAAGGTCGAACGAGGTTCAAAGAAACATAAGCGTTAGTTTCGATAACTATCTGCGTTACAGCTGTACGCCTCCAGGTAGATGTGACTGTCTGAATCATTTTTTGCGACAACTCAAACTACAGTACAGTGACTGTTTTGGGGGGGGGGGGGGGAACGTAATTCTCCACCAGCCCCCCCCAGCATGGTTCCCTGAAAGATCCCCAAACTAGCAGACCCACAACAGACCACAGTGTTACCAGGACATTTCACAAAGGACTGTCCTGTGATTTTTGCTTCTGATAATAGTGTTGAGATAGCACAGTACAGTACTGTGGCAAATTACCAAAAGCATCACAACATCGATTAAAAACCATACACAGAAACTCAGTTATTATTATTATTATTATTATTATTATTATTATTATTATTATTAATTGGTCATTTAGCAGACTTATCCAAAGCGACTTCCAGAGACTAGGAGGGTGAACTCTGCATCATCAACAACTGCTGCTGCTGCAGAGTCACTTCCAATAGGAGCTCGTTTGTTTGACGTCTCATCCGAAGGACGGAGCACAAGGAGGTTCAGTGACTTGCTCAGGGTCACACACACACACACACAGGGAGTCAGTGGCTGAGCCGGGATTTGAACCTCCTGGTATCAAGACCCCCTTTTCTCTAACCGCTGGAGCACCCAGCCAAATTCATACTGGTAATTGCCTTTAAAAAGTATTTAAAATCGACTTTTTCTTGAACCGTTTACGGCTCTCTGTAAGGCAGTACAAATGTCAGCTCTCCCCGATGAGAAGATAATTCTCTTCCGGACGGGCGCCTGGAAGTTAAATCGCCATTGATTGGTACTCGATTGCAAAGGTGAGGGGAGGCAGGCTTTTTTTGGTTCGTCATTTTAGAAATCCGCACACTTCAACCGACTGGATTTGTGTCAATACCCTGCCGATATAAATGCTTCCTGAAGGCAATTGATATTACGAGATGCACAGAGCGATTCAGAATTCACGCAACAGTCTTGGTTTTTTTAAATTATTCTGCTTAAAAAAAAAAAACGCAGACTTTGTTGTGTTCCGACACAGTTGCGCGAATGATGAATCGCTCTGTATTCAAATGTTCGACCCTGTGGTTCGGCCTGCTACCCAGCCTCGACCTGTTACTTCTGCTGCTCAAATAGAATGCAGTGCCGCTGTCTGTCTGTCTGTCTGTCTGTCTGTCTGTCTGTCTGCATCGCCATTGAAGATATTTAAAGGGGACGGGTTTTCATTGGTGTTCTTCAGTCTGTGATTCCTGTCAGCGTTTTTAGACTGGGTCTCTGTGGAACAAAAAAATATATATATACTGTTAGAGAGGACAGACCGAGGGGAGGGGGGGGGGGGGGGGATTATAATCACAATTAAAAGTACAATGAAGGCAGCATTGTTTGTGTTTCAAGACCTGAAAAAAAAGAAACAAGGACCAGGGGCCACAAATGGAGATTAGTAAAAAATAATGTGATATCTTGTAACAATTGTAAGTCGACCTGGATAAGGGCGTCTGCTAAGAAATAAATAAATAAATAAATTTCTGATAATTCTACTGTTATACTGTAGAAATGTGCCACCTTGTGAAAAATGTTCAGGCTTGTATATTGATTTGACTAATTTGAACAATAGGTCAATTTGCCAACCAGGGAAAATAAAGGAGACAATATTAGTAAAAAATATATATATATATATATATATATATAAACAAACAAATAAAATATTAAACAAACATTAAAAAGGGTCACGTTTAGGTTTGTTAATTTTACGTCAAGAATCTGTTTGTTTGACGCAAAATATATATAAAAAGAAACAAGGACCAGGGGTCACAAATGGAGATTAGATAAAGGGGCATTCAGAACAGAAAATAGGAGGCACTTTTTTACACAGAGAATTGTGAGGGTCTGGAACCAACTCCCCAGTAATGTTGTTGAAGCTGACACCCTGGGATCCTTCAAGAAGCTGCTTGATGAGATTCTGGGATCAATAAGCTACTAACAACCAAACGAGCAAGACGGGCTGAATGGGGCCTCCTCTCGTTTGGAAACTTTCTTATGTTCATAAAGAACTACAGCTCCCAGCATCCCTCACCATTGCCGCGGGTACTGGGGCATGCTGGGAGCTGTAGTCCTAGCCAGGGCTGTACCGATTCGCTGTGTAGGCTTAAAACTGTATTATAGTTAGTGACAGCTGAAATTGCCATTACAATTAAAACGCTGTTTTCACTCGGTTTACTCTAAATAACTCAAGCAGTACAAGAAGGGGACATTTCAAGTGTCTGTTGTTATTTTTGTTAAGTTTGATGACAAAAATGTGGACATGAAAAAAAACCAAAAAAACATTAGTCTTTACTGTTTTTTTTTTTTTTTTCAAGAGAGCATTTAAATATCGAGGTGGGGTCCCATTTGTAAAAAAATGTTCAGATTTTAAAAAATATTACGGTGTAAATCGTGAAATATCTTTGACATACCTATTTTTAGACCGAAAAAAATGCCGCTCAGAATGTCTGAAAAAAAAAAAAAATAAATAAATAAATAAATAAATAAATAAATAAATAAACTCTTGAAACGAACGGGTTAATTGTTTCTAAGTTGTTTTTTGGGGTTTTTTTAAACGCGGCAGATTAGGATAACGAGGCAACATCAGGAAACATTCACTCTCGCTTTGTTCTGTATTTCCTGCTGACTCTGTGTGGTTTCGGTCCCTGGAGAGATTTAATTCCGAGAGGAAGTTGCCTTGCTTTTAAGTTTTTGAAACGTATTCCTGCTATTAACAACAGGGTCTCCGTGGGCGGTTAAAAACACAAGGCTTTGTTTAAATTAACTCTCTATAAAATCTGACTGGGTGACCTCACCGGCTGAAGAATGCTGGTGATGTTTAAGAGCTTGGACGGTGAGGCTTTGGAAAGGGAGGCTGTGTGGTCCAGTGGTTAAAATAAAAGGGGCTTGTAACCAGAAGGTCCCGGGTTCAAATCCCGGTTTATTCACTGTGTTTGACCCTGAACAAGTCGCTTGTGCTCCGTTTTTCGGGTGAGACGTTGCTGTAAGTGACTCTGCAGCTGATGCATAGTTCACACACTGCTAAATAAATATTTTAATAATGAGGGGGGGGGGTGAACAATATTCGGTTACACTGGTATATTCGGTTACACTGGTATTGCGTTGCTTGGGCAGACAAAGAGTGGAGTCTGTCATGTCATCGCTCCAGAATGTTCTGGCATGCCCGAGCCTCGCTCTCGTTTTCCCTTTGATAAACACGAAAGGAGATTCAGTGCGTAGCGCATTATTTCACCACGTCTTGAATAAGCTCGGAGTTGGGGCTATTTTTAACAATATGGACCCCCCCACCCTCCCGACATCCCCCACAACACATACATACACAAGCTGCCAAATTAAAAAACGGATCTTAATATGAATAAGGTCTTTAAACTGCCGCTGGGTGGATGGCTTGAGGAAAAAAAAAAACCGGAAAATGGCCCAGCTCAGTGAGTACTGACTTAGTTTAAGATTTGAATCAGTTTTTAATTCCAACAATGTTGTTTGAAAAAAATAAAATAAAATAAAAAATATTTCCTTACGCAATCTTTACACTCGCTATACCGGTGGCTATTATGAAAACAAACCGCACCGGGACACGGTGTGCTCTCGAGGACAAGTAACGGCTGAGTAGAGAACGTTCAGTGTGTTCGAAAGAACGCAGAACATTTTTTAAACTGGCCAGTGCAGCGCGCGGGCCGTCTTTCTGCTTATATACAGTGGGCGCGTTAAGTAAGTGAGCGGTTCAGTAAAAGAATCAACTGGTAAAAATTGTTGTTTTCGAATTTGTATCATTTTTTTTAAATGTAGAGCTGTTTTATAGTTATTAATATATTATTATTAGGCTTGTAGTATTAATATTATTCATAATTCTCATTATTAACGTCGGTATTAAACACAGCCAGATATGAGGTTCAGTCCAAACAGAGCGCCGAACTCAGCGAGGTCCAGCCGGGGACAGTAACTTCACACGGGGCCGTTTTATCTACCATCACCTCAGAAACACAAACAAGCAAATAATTATTATTCACCATTTTTAAAAGTCGCTCAGCTCTCTCGTGTAGCAGAGCGTTAAGTCATTTAAATCTGCTCAGTGTGCTTTCTGAGCGGCTCACTTACTGAACCCGCCCAGTACTTCTGGCACTTATGGACCTAAAATAATAATAATAATAATAATAATAATTTAAAAATAAAAAAGTGTGTTCAATTCTCGAATAAAATAAGGTTGATTCACACTTCAGACTCCGACGTCATTTCTGGTCGGAGTCGAGGGTCTCCGACCGACCCAGTTGCGACAGGTCTTGACAGGTCTTGACAGGTCATTTATTTATTTATTTATTTATTTATTTAGGAAAAGTCCTACAACCTTTTCTCACGCGTCTCTCTGCGACCTGAAATGGCATAGGGTCGGATATGGTTTTAAAAAAAAAATACATTTCAACATTTGCTGTATGGTCGGAGTGAAGCTACGCAGATTTCATAGCTGTCGGCGCCTGATTATTTATTAATCTGCGACAGAAGGATCAGTATCGCGACTTTACCTGCTTGCGTGTTGTCTATGGTCCTGGATACAACGGGCCAGCAGTCTCTTCAATAGGTTCTGCCAAGAAAAAGGACCGACCATACACTTTAGTATCAATACATAGTACATTCAGGTACATTTTGTTTGATAATTCACTGCTGTTGAAAACAGAATGTCTTTTAAAAAAATGGACATCAAAACAAACACAAAAATATTCTTCAATTTAGTATTTACTGTTGCTCAGGTAAGTGTATAAACATTTAAGAACATTTGTTTTACCATAACTGTAAAAAAAAATGTTCACTTTTTTTTCAATTTTTTCTGCTTTGATACATAGTATGTTTAATCCTGAAATATTATATTTTTAGACCATGAAGTAAGTCATTTTACACCGTGAAAAAAAAGCCCAGATTTATTTACAAACGCTAAATCGATTCAGTTTGAATGATATATTTCTAGTTATCCGTTTCTCTGCTCACTCACCGCTAAGAGACGCGCTTCTATTTTCCCGCCACTGCTGCACGTAAACACCGAGCACCACGGTCGCTATGACGACGATGAGAGACAGGCTGACTAGAGCTACGACCATCCACACGTCAAAGTCGGAGTTTTCCACCCAGTCGCCTGAGGAGAGAAATCGATATTTTTATCCACTGTTTCAAAAACTATACTATAACATTTTAACAGTAAAGTCCCACAGTCCCGTGTGGTAACTACAGACAAATATCCCACAACGCAACGCAGATGGAAATGTTCTGTGATAATTTACAATATGTTTTCTGTAACAATAAATGTCGAATTTTCGCTGTCAAACTACAGAGATGTTTACAGTGTAAATATTATGTTTAACTGTTGTACTAACGCGGAAAGCACGTGTACAGCATTTAAAAATGATATACAGTTAGGTAAGAATAATTAAACAGTATTTAAAATATATTTAATTTAAATTTTGGCATGTGTTTTAAACAGAAGCGAATATCTATTCGGGGAAGATATTTAGAAAGACAGAAAGGCTTTTCATCAATTTGTTACCCTCGTTTTTCTGCCAAATTTGAAACCCTTGGTAATTCGAACATCTCTTTTTAACCAAACATCAAAAATCATACCTTTAATTTTGATATCAGAAATACCTCTCTGTGCTTTACAGTGCTTCCCTATGCTTTACCAGACCTCTCTGTGCTTTACAATGCTTCCCTATGCTTTACCACACCTCTCTGTGCTTTTACAATGCTTCCTATGCTTTTACCACACCTCTCTGTGCTTTACAATGCTTCCCTGTGCTTTACCAGACTCTCTGTTTTTACAATGCTTCCCTATGCTTTACCAGACCTCTCTGTGTTTTACAATGCTTCCCTATGCTTTACCAGACCTCTCTGTGCTTTACAATGCTTCCTGTGCTTTACCAGACCCTCTGTGCTTTTACAATGCTTCCCTGTGCTTTACAGACCTCTCTGTGCTTTTTACAATGCTTCCTATGCTTTACCAGACCTCTCTGTGCTTTTACAATGCTTCCCTATGCTTTACCAGACCTCTCTATGTTTTTACAATGCTTCCCTATGCTGTACCAGACCTCTCTGTGTTTTTTACAATGCTTCCCTATGTTTTACCAGACCTCTGTGCTTTTTACAATGCTTCCCTATGCTTTACCAGACCCTCTCTGTGCTTTACAATGCTTCCCTATGCTTTACCACACCTCTCTGTGCTTTACAATGCTTCCCTATGCTTTACCAGACCTCTCTGTGCTTTACAATGCTTCTCTATGCTTTACCAGACCTCTCTGCGCTTTACAATGCTTCCCTATGCTTTACCAGACCTCTCTGTGCTTTACAATGCTTACCTCCTGTGCTTTCACTGTGTTTTATTACACTTTGCTGTGGGAAACTTGTATTTATCATTTTGTAAATCGCACTTACAAACAAACATTAGCTCTTACATGTTTCACAGTATGGTGTCTTCGGGTGAGTTTTACATATATCACATTCTATACATTCACTAGCATCCGTGTTCCAGAATTCACCTCGTTTGCATTTCTGACCTAATAGAAAACAAAACAAAAAAAACACATTTTTTTTTTTTTTTTGTGTGTTTTTACCCCCTGCTCACAATATCACAAACCCTTTGATGTAGATTTTATATCAAACATATTATTAGGCCTTTGGCATACAATATTATGAATTTTCTTGTTGTGAGTGCGTCTTGCAAAGGTTTTTGTGATGGTGGTCCACTCTATATAAAGCTACTATTGTTATTATTTATTTCTTAGCAGGCGCTCCCTTATCCAGGGCGACTTACAATTGTTACAAGATATCACATTATTTTTACATACAATTACCCATTTATACAGTTGGGTTTTTACTGGAGCAATCTAGGTAAAGTACCTTGCTCAAGGGTACAGCAGCAGTGTCCCCCCCCACCTGGGATTGAACCCACGACCCTCCGGTCAAGAGTCCAGAGCCCTAACCACGACTCCACACTGCTTCCACTTAGTTCAAAACATATTTTGGATAAATTCACTAACCCACAAATACTTCCAAAAAATGATTTGGATGTTACAATTAAATAGCTCTGGCCACAAGTTTTGCATCATCACCCTGTAGAATGAACTCATTCAGCTTCATAGAGTCCAATGAAAGCTGCTGAATAATGTTCCCTTGTTAACATATTGAATTGCACCCCCTCTATATAGAATGAACTCCCTCAGCTTCATAGAGTCTGAATAAATGTTAAAAGCTGCATGAGTCCAATGAAATGTTCCCTTGTTAACATATTGAATTGCACACCCTCTATATAGAATGAACTCCCTCAGCTTCATAGAGTCCAATGAAAGCTGCTGAATAATGTTCCCTTGTTAACATATTGAATTGCACCCCTCTATATAGAATGAACTCCCCTCAGCTTCATAGAGTCCAATGAAAGCTGCTGAATAATGTTCCCTTTTGTTAACATATTGAATTGCACACCCTCTATATAGAATGAATGAAACTGAATAATGTTCCCTTGTTAACATATTGAATTGCACACCCCCTCTATAGAATGTCCCATAGAGTCCAATGAAAGCTGCTGAATAATGTTCCCTTGTTAACATATTGAATTGCACCCCTCTATATAGAATGAACTCCCTCAGCTTCATAGAGTCCAATGAAAGCTGCTGAATAATGTTCCCTTGTTAACATATTGAATTGCACCCCCTCTATATAGAATGAACTCCCTCAGCTTCATAGAGTCCAATGAAAGCTGCTGAATAATGTTCCCTTGTTAACATATTGAATTGCACACCCTCTATATAGAATGAACTCCCTCAGCTTCATAGAGTCCAATGAAAGCTGCTGAATAATGTTACCTTGTTTGTTAACATATATGAATTGAACTCCCTCAGCTTCATAGAGTCCAATGAAAGCTTTGAATAATGTTCCCTTGTTAACATATTGAAAAACCTTCTATATAGAATGAACTCCCTCAGCTTCATAGAGTCCAATGAAAGCTGCTGAATAATGTTCCCTTGTTAACATATTGAATTCCACACCCAGCGCTTTGTAGTTTTATAGAAAAACTACCAAACTATTGAAAAATGTGACATTTCGAAATCCAATACAAAGTATTGCTATTCTGGCATCCAGTGGCCTTTTTTTTTATTTGCGATATCATTTTGTAGTTTCTTTGATTACATAATGTTAAATAAAAGATCTAAATTCTGTTCATATGGTAATTATTATTATTATTATTATTATTATTATTATTATTATTATTATTATGTAATTGTATGTAAAAATAATGTGATATCTTGTAACAATTGTAAGTCGCCCTGGATAAGGGCATCTGCTAAGAAATAAATAATAATAATAATAATAATAATAATAATAATAATAATAATAATAATAATAATAATAATACAGAGTATCACGTTGTAGAGTATCGCGTTTTTTCAAGCGCGCTCCTCTGATTAAAAATGACTTTTAAAAACGTGCAAAGCAACGCGATGCTTTCACACACATTCTACCGCACAGTTTCCTACCTTTCTTAAACAGATAATGTGATGAGATGCCACTGGGTTTATTTGACTCCTCGAGAGAGATATATATTTTATACTGCTGTTCGATTCTAGTCGCCTGCCACAGATAATATGTGTAACACTGGATCAACCAACGTGACTTTATAGAAAACCAGCGCCATCTAGTGCTCTGCTCCTGTGAATCAAGTTTTCATTTTGTTCTGTTTAGTAGTTGTTTCTGAGTTCGGTTTTGCGATGCAATCTGACTTCTCAATAGTGGAGCGGCTATTGCATCAGACTGCGTCAGATCCTAATAGAGTCGGCGCCGCCTACTGATAAATCAGGATTTCTGCGTAATGGGATACGACTCCGGGAGACGGCGCTTCTTCCCAACGCTAGCCGTGTCGTTTAATTGGGACGTCGCTTCGTTTAATTGGGAGGCAGTGAGATCGCTTTTCAGAGCAAGACCGGTTTGCGTAGCGCAGTGCGGGAGAGGACGTGATTGCGCGGCGACTCGCGTGAATTGCGTTAACCGCGCTGAACTCTGACGCAGCTCTCTCCTGCGGTTTCTAACGCTGCGCCTTTGGCACGGAGAGTTTGGCGGGTCATAACACCGCCGCGGGGGGGTCTCGCCTGGCGATAAGACGGGATTTCATTATTTGTCCTTTTGTGTAGAAAAACAGAGATTTCATTTTGTTTAGGAATTTCATGCATGACGGGATGTCGTTGAATCATTTTTCTTTTCATTTAGAGACCAAAATAAAAAAAGGCGTCCCGATAAAGTGTCGCAAACTCTAATCGAGAGCTACGCGTTTTGCAGCTTAATCGTTATCATTAGACACAATAAAGACGCTATTAACCCTAAATTACTGGTTTATCTCTGTGCGTCAGCAACATTTATCTTTTTTTTTAATTTCGAGTGTAAAATACAGAATTAATGGAAGCATTTTCGAGAAACCCTAAGGGGATACGGGGAGGGGGGGTGAGTTTACAGCGAGTGAGGCAAGACCAGCGTGCTTCAGTCAAGGCTTATGACTTCCAGATCCTGCTTCTTAGGAAACTCAATGCAGCTGTAGATTACAGACATGTGACCACAACCGGTCCCCCCCGGCCGCCAACCCGTCATTTCCGTCCCATCTGTTTCAACTCAGAAAGAAAAGCTGAAAATTCAGTTTCATTTGAAGCTTGCACTCTCCACCAATGCAGACAGACAGCGGCACTGCAATGGCAATAATGGTTCTGTATTACACTGAGGGGCGATGGTAGCACAAGT
This sequence comes from Huso huso, assembly GCA_036884735.1. Taxonomy (NCBI): domain Eukaryota; kingdom Metazoa; phylum Chordata; class Actinopteri; order Acipenseriformes; family Acipenseridae; genus Huso; species Huso huso. The sequence continues at coordinate 8,060,740 of CM072708.1, read as the reverse complement.
ATAGGGCAGCTACAATGGGGTGAGGCTGGTAGAATGGGACCACAGTGTGCTGACTATACCCTACATGATCTTCAATGGCAATGCAGACAGACAGTGGCACTGCAATGGCAATAATGGTTCTGTATTACACTGAGGGGCGATGGTAGCACAAGTATAGGGCAGCTACAATGGGGTGAGGCTGGTAGAATGGGACCACAGTGTGCTGACTATACCCTACATGATCTTCAATGGCAATGCAGACAGACAGTGGCACTGCAATGGCAATAATGGTTCTGTATTACACTGAGGGGCGATGGTAGCACAAGTATAGGGCAGCTACAATGGGGTGAGGCTGGTGAAAAAATGTTATATATATATATATAATTTAGGACTTGCCTGACCTCAGCACCACGTTACTGGACCCTCAGCTGATGCGCTATCCTTGCACTTTGACATTGTAGATACAACTTGCTGTGCTCCTAACTGGCTGCATCCTAGTTCATATTGTATTCTAGCAGTATTGTGATTTAGCCCTTGCTGTAAACTCCACTGTGTTTAAATATGAAGCTTGCATTGTAACTCTGTGCTGCCCTGTGACACCTGTGTGAGTCGCCTGGGATAAAGCAGGCGTCTGACAAAAAAATAAATATTAAAACAATATTTGTGTGTGTTATTACCTGTGTTAATACACTTCAAAGAAATCAATCTCTTATATCTGCTTCCTGATTTTAGTTATCATTAATCTTGCGCTGTGTACATCCCCGCACATACATACCACTCTAGATAACCCTTAGAAAAGTTTCCCCACAGTAAAAGCAGAGCAAAGTGTAACACAGCCCAGCAAAAGCATGGTAAAGCATAGGGAAGCATTGTAAAGCACAGAGAGGTCTGGTAAAGCATAGGGAAGCATTGCAAAGCACAGAGAGGTCTGGTAAAGCATAGGGATGCATTGTAAAGCACAGAGAGGTCTGGTAAAGCATAGGGAAGCATTGTAAAGCACAGAGAGGTCTGGTCAAGCATAGGGAAGCATTGTAAAGCACACAGAGGTCTGCATAGGAAGCAAAGCATAGGGAAGCATTGTAAAGCACAGAGAGGTCTGGTAAAGCAATAGAGAGGTCAAAGCATAGGGAAGCATTGTAAAGCACAGAGAGGTGGTAAAGCATAGGGAAGCATTGTAAAGCACACAGAAGTCTGGTAAAGCATAGGGAAGCATTGTAAAGCACAGAGAGGTCTGGTAAAGCATAGGGAAGCATTGTAAAGCACAGAGAGGTCTGGTAAAGGTGAAGGTGACGGGCTTTTTCATGTACGGGGTTAGGAAATTGCGTTAAATTACATTTAATTATTATTATTATTTTCGCCGGCCCGCAACAGCGACCCTTTTGACACGCTCCATTGAACACCGCCGCAATTCTTTCGCACGACTCAGAAGAAAAAAAAAAAAAAAGTTCTTACCGTCTGAGTGCTGGGCTGAGGCGAGAGCGACGAGAGAAAGCAGCAAACACGAAAAAAACTTCAAATCCATTTTTTTTTTTAAATCACGTAGCTGCCTCCTAGCACAATAATTTAGTAACTTAGCTGCGTTCCTGTGCGTATTAGCTATTTGACGAACGCCAGTCTCGTTCTTAGTCCGGTGACTGTAGCCTAGTTTTTGAATGAATCACACTTTTTATGTGGCTGTGTTTTAAGAATTCACCACCCACGTATCAGATATGAGTCACAGTGCCGGTTTTTGTGTGTGTGTGTGTGTGAGAGAGAGAGAGAGAGAGAGAGAGAGAGAGAGAGAGAGAGAGAGAGAGAGAGAGGGGGGGGGGAGGAGGGAGAGAGGGAGAGAGAGAGGGGGAGAGAGGGAGGGGGGGAGAGAGAGAGGGGAGGAGGGGAGAGAGAGGGAGAGAGAGAGGAGAGAGAGAGGAGAGAGAGAAAGAGAGAGAGGGGGGGAGGGAGGAGAGAGAGAGGGAGAGAGAGAGAGAGAGGGGGAGAGAGAGGGAGGGAGAGAGGAGAAAGAGGGGGAGAGAGAGAGAGGGGGGGGGGAGGGAGGAGAGAGAGAGGAGAGCGGGGGGTAGAGAGAGAGAGGGAGAGAGGAGAGAGAGAGGGGAGAGAGGGGGGAGAGAGAGAGAGAGAGAGAGAGAGGACACACACACACACACACACACACACACACACACACACACACACACACACACACACACACACACACACACACAGATGGCAGGTTGGGTCTATGTACCGAGAAAAAACTCACTCAGACCACAAGCAATACACCTCAAACGACGACGATCAAACCGCAAAAGCTGGCGAATATTTGTATTTTCTCATAATGCGTTTCTAAGGTAGAAAGATAGGTCTCGGATTCTTATCGCGTCGCCAGTGTGTGTACATGTTAAACGAAACTAGTTTATTGTAATGTCTATATTAGTTTCGATACGTCTCCAAAATATATTTAAACTATTGTTTCGGGAGTTTTATATATAATACTGGGCTGTGGCTCCAGTAATGATTCAGACAGTCCCCCCTGAGTTTCAATAGCCATAGTTTTATATATTATACTGGACTGTGGCTCCAGCAATGATTCAGACAGTCCCCCTGAGTTTCAATAGCCATAGTTTTATATATTATACTGGACTGTGGCTCCAGCAATGATTCAGACAGTCCCCTGAGTTTCAATAGCCATAGTTTTATATATTATACTGGACTGTGGCTCCAGCATTGATTCAGACAGTCCCCCCTGAGTTTCAATAGCCATAGTTTTATATATTATACTGGATTGTGGCTCCAGCAATGATAATGCTAAAAAAGCTAATAGAGATTTGGTATTACACTTGGTTGAAGAAAGTTTTCAGTTTGTATGCCTTACTCTCATATGAAATGTGTTACACTTGCACTTTCTAGGTCAACAGTGTCTTTGGGGTCATGTTACTGGCTGTCAGTCAGTGCTTTCACTTATACAAGTTTATTTGCACACTCGTTTTACACTCTGTCATGCTTTCACTGTGCTTTATTACACTCTGTCATGCTTTCACTGTGCTTTATTACACTCTGTCATGCTTTCTTTTTATTACACTGTGCTTTACTGTACTTTTATTACACTTGGACATGCTTTCACTGTGCTTTATTACACTCTGCTATGCTTTCACTGTGCTTTATTACACTCTGTCATGCTTTCACTGTGCTTTATTACACTCTGTCATGCTTTCACTGTGCTTTATTACACTCTGTCATGCTTTCACTGTGCTTTATTTGTCATGCTTACACTGTGCCATTACACTTTTCACTGTGCTTTTATTACACTCTGTCATGCTTTCACTGTGCTTTATTACACTCTGTCATGCTTTCACTGTGCTTTATTACACTCTGCCATGCTTTCACTGTGCTTTATTACACTCTGTCATGCTTTCACTGTGCTTTATTACACTCTGCCATGCTTTCACTGTGCTTTATTACACTCTGTCATGCTTTCACTGTGCTTTATTACACTCTGCTATGCTTTCACTGTGCTTTATTACACTTTACTATGCTTTCACTGTGCTTTTATTACACTCTGTATGCTTTCACTGTGCTTTATTACACTTTACTATGCCACTGTGCTTTATTCTTTACTATGCTTTCACTGTGCTTTATTACACTCTGCCATGCTTTCACTGTGCTTTATTACATTGTCATGCTTTCACTGTGCTTTCACTCTGCTGTGCTTTACTGTGCTTTTATTACACTCTGTCATGCTTTCACTGTGCTTTATTACACTCTGTCATGCTTTCACTGTGCTTTATTACACTCTGCTATGCTTTCACTGTGCTTTATTACACTTTACTATGCTTTCACTGTGCTTTATTACACTTTGCTATGCTTTCACTGTGCTTTATTACACTCCATCATGCTTTCACTGTGCTTTATTACACTTTGCTATGCTTTCCGCATCTGTTCCTCATTTAAACTCGAATTCCACATCTTGTTTTAATACAGACACCTCGCATTCCACTGGAGATTTTAATAGCATGGTTGTGTCTGAGTTTGTACAGTCTCCCGGGGAACGCTAATCACAAACAACTTAGACAGACGACATCCTGCATGAGAGAGAGGGAGGGAGAGAGGGAGGGGGAGAGAGAGAGAGAGAGAGAGAGAGAGAGAGAGAGAGAGAGAGAGGAGAGAGAGAGAGAGAGAGAGAGAGAGAGAGAGAGAGAGAGAGAGAGAGAGAGAGAGAGAGAGAGAGAGAGAGAGAGAGAGAGAGGACACACACACACACACACATACGACAGGTTGGCTCTATATAACGCAATATAGGGCAGCAGTGTGGAGTAGCGGTTAGGGGCTCTGGACTCTTGACCGGAGGGTCGTGGGTTCAATCCCAGGTGGGGGGACACTGCTGCTGTACCCTTGAGCAAGGTACTTTACCTAGATTGCTCCAGTAAAAACCCAACTGTATAAATGGGTAATTGGGTGTAAAAATAATGTGATATCTTGTAGCAATTGTAAGTCTGCTAAGAAATAAATAATAATATTAATAATATTCCACAACCCCTCCCAGATTCTGATCCTCTCAATAGTTTGTGAGCTAAAAATAAAATATCCTGAGCGAGTTTCATCACGAAATCCGACGAGCGCTTCCCCAGATACACGTGAAAATGTTTGAAACGCATTTCGGCTTGAACAATTCGTAAACCGGTCAAATTACGAAGCAAGCACCAATTGCAACCGCGAGTTACAGAGAACTAGCTCAATTACGCGGCGAGGGGGGAATTCAATATTTCAATATTTCACGCGTGACAAATCGTGGAACTGAAGCCTGACGGTTTCCTCTAAGTTGTCGATCTTGGGTGTCGCACAATGCGCTCGGACCCAATTTTGTAAACTTTTTTTTAAAATGTTTTTTTGTCAAAATTTTGGATGGAAACACAGTCCCTCTACCCTTACCCTAGATGAGAGAGAAGGCCACATAGAATTTGGCTGCGCTGGTACCTGCGGGTCCAAATGTAGAAAGAAACAGAGAGACAGACACACTCTTTATAAATTAAGATACGCCAGAATAATATAGTGAAACAGGGGAAAAATTAAACATCACCAAGACTTAGATCTCTTTAAAACTCAGAATGCCCACACTTGCCATTTTCCACACGCCACGCCAGGGTTATTCGTGTGTTAGGAAAGAATTAAGACACAGCACAGGTTTCTCATTGAAATCATTGGCATTGACAGCAACAGCTGAATGTAATAACGGGGGCGCCCTCTAGTGACAGAGAGGTGTGGTAAAGCATAGGGAAGCATTGTAAAGCACAGAGAGGTCTGGTAAAGCATAGGGAAGCATTGTAAAGCACATTGTAAAAGCACAGGAGGGTATAGGAACATTGGGAGGTCTGGTAAAGCATAGGGAAGCATTGTACAGCACAGAAGCCACAGAGGTCTGGTAAACATAGGGAAGGTCAGAGGTCTGGTAAAGCATAAAGCATAGGCACAGAGAGCATAGGGAAGCATTGTACAGCACAGAGAGGAGGTCTAGGGAAGCAGTAAAGCACAGAGGTCTGGTAAAGCATAGGGAAGCATTGTAAAGCACAGAGAGGTCTGGTAAAGCATAGGGAAGCATTGTAAAGCACAGAGAGGTCTGGTAAAGCATAGGGAGGTCTGGTAAAGCATGAAGCAAAAGCACAGAGAGGTCTGGTAAAGCATAAAGCACAGAGAGGTCTGGTAAAAGGGAAGCATTGTAAAGCACAGTAAAGAGGTCTGGCACAGAGAGGTCTGGTAAAGCATAGGAAGCATTGTAAAGCACAGAGAGGTCTGGTAAAGCATAGGGAAGCATTGTAAAGCACAGAGAGGTCTGGTAAAAGCATAGGTCTGGGAAGCATTGTAAAAGCACAGAGGTGTGGTAAAGCATAGGAAAAGCACAGAGAGGTCTGGTAAAAGCATAGGAAGCATTGTAAAGCAAAATATGAAGGCATAGGGAATCTCCAGAGGGTTTGTGATATTTAAAGCACAGAGAGGTACAAAATGTACAAAATAAGGCTGCATCTCCAAGGGTTTTATTCATTTGAAATACAGAACATTGGTCTAGCACAAAGATCAGAAAGTAGCATCAAATTACCTTTGAATTCATTTTCATATATTAATGTTATTATTTTAGTCATTTTGCAGACTCTTTTATCCAAAGCGACTTCCAGAGACTAGGTGGGTGAACTCTGCATCATCAACAACTGCTGCTGCTGCTGCTGCAGAGTCACTTCCAATAGGAGCTCGTTTGTTTGACGTCTCATCCGAAGGACGGAGCACAAGGAGGTGAAGCGACTTGCTCGGGGTCACACACACACACACACACACACACACACACACACACACACATGCACACACACAGGGAGTCAGTGGCTGAGCCGGGATTTGAACCCCCTGGTATCAAGACCCCTTTTTCTCTAACCACTGGACCAATGTTGGCGCGTGGTTTTCGGTTCTTCAAAACTGAGTTCTAATCAATTCTCTAAGTCTGCCTTTACCTGGCTTTGAATCCTAACTTCCAGGCGCACTGAACTACTTCAATTAAACTCATTCCCTTCGAATCACGATGAGATCCTCCGAACTCTGGCCTGCTTGTCATCCCCAAGCAAAAGCGAACCGCACTCTGAGAACGAACCTACAGCTTCGCAGTCCCCCCCGACTCTCCGGAGCGCTCTCCCAGCTCCAGAGCGTGCGACTCCCACAGTCGCTCGCTTCAAATCAGCTCTCAAGAGTTCTCTCTCGCTTTCCCTGCTCTCTAAGCCTGATCTCTGTTATTAGTTAATTGCTATTTCAGGTTTTTCACTCTCTTATCGATTCTGTGTGACACACGCATCCACAATGTTTAAAATTCACATCCTTGTATTTAATGTATTTGCATTGTTTTTTTCTGTTTGTATTTAATGTACTGTTCCCTGTATTTCACTGTATTTAAAGTATTATGCGTTGCTCCTCACTATTTTGTAAAGCGCTTGTGGACCACTATGAAAGGCGCTATATAAAATAAATATTGATTGATTAATTTAATAACTAAACGCTTAACAGAATAAATGTCCTTCACCTCGTTACAAAAAGGATACTGCTGCTCTAGAAAGAGTGTAAAGAAGAGCGACCAGAATTATCCCGGGTTTAAAAGGCATGTCGTATGCAGACAGGCTAAAAGAATTGAATCTATTCAGTCTTGAACAGAGAAGACTACGCTACGATCTGATTCAAGCATTCAAAATCCTAAAAGGTATTGACAATGTCGACCCAGGGGACCTGAAAAAAGAAACGAGGACCAGGGGTCACAAATGGAGATTAGATAAAGGGGCATTCAGAACAGAAAATAGGAGGCACTTTTTTTACACAGAGAATTGTGAGGGTCTGGAACCAACTCCCCAGTAATGTTGTTGAAGCTGACACCCTGGGGATCCTTCAAGAAGCTGCTTGAGGAGATTCTGGGATCAATAAGCTACTAACAACCAAACGAGCAAGATGGGCCGAATGGGGTAATATCACAATTGTGAGCAATTAAAAATGACAAGGGTAGCTGCTTGTTTCAACCCAGTTTATTCGTCCAGCTGTTGCCTGATCCAGTCCATGTGCTTGGGGACGCTGGCATAGTATCCCATGGTGCCACTCATACATTTGGTGGAGCTGCCATGGCTTACAATGCCCACCTGCAAGAGAAAAACGCTTTTTAAAAAAAGTCAAACATTTGTCATCCACAGGAAAAACTAAACGATCGCAGAGCTATCGCAGGCTCACGCAGGCAAACTAAGCGATCGCAGAGCTATCGCTGGCTCACTCAGGCAAACTAAGCAATCGCAGAGCTATCGCTGGCTCACGCAGGCAAACTAAGCGATCGCAGAGCTATCGCAGGCTCACGCAGGCAAACTAAGCGATCGCAGAGCTATCGCTGGCTCACGCAGGCAAACTAAGCGATCGCAGAGCTATCTCTGGCTCACGCAGGCAAACTAAGGGATAAAGTTGCCGAAGCTAATGAGAGGCAAGCGAGTGGATTTTAAAGATGGTCAACGCTCCTTTAAAGGGAGGGGCCAGTGATCATGTTAATAAAGCTAATAAGAGGTGAGAGAATGGATTTTAAAGATGGTCAGCGCTCCTTTAAAGGGAGGGGCCAGTGATCATGTTAATAAAGCTAATAAGAGGTGAGAGAATGGATTTTAAAGATGGTCAGCGCTCCTTTAAAGGGAGGGGCCGGTGATCATGTTAATAAAGCTAATAAGAGGTGAGAGAATGGATTTTAAAGATGGTCAACGCTCCTTTAAAGGGAGTGAGGCCGTGATGAATATTTTTACCTGAATCCATCTTCCTTTTGTTTTGATGACAAACGGCCCTCCAGAATCCCCTATCAAAAAAAATAAGTGTTTCAAATACTGGCCAAAAAATAGATAAATATTGCATAGAAGAAATATGTTTAATATGCTTGCCTATGCTTTACCAGACCTCTCTGTGCTTTACAATGCTTCCCTATGCTTCACCAGACCTCTCTGTGCTTTACAATGCTTCCCTATGCTTTACCAGACCTCTGTGTGCTTTACAATGCTTCCCTATGCTTTACCAGACCTCTCTGTGCTTTACAATGCTTCCCTATGCTTTACCACACCTCTCTGTGCTTTACAATGCTTCCTATGCTTTACCAGACCTCTGTGTTTTTTACAATGCTTCCCTATGCTTTACCAGACCTCTATGTGCTTTTACAATGCTTCCTATGCTTTACCAGACCTCTCTGTGTTTTACAATGCTTCCCTATGCTTTACCAGACCTCTCTGTGCTTTACACACCTATCTTTACCTGTGCTTTACAATGCTTCCCTATGCTTTACCAGACCTCTCTGTGCTTTACAATGCTTCCTATGCTTTACCAGACCTCTCTGTGCTTTACAATGCTTCCTATGCTTTACCAGACCTCTGTGCTTGACAATGCTTCCTATGCTTTACCAGACCTCTCTGTGCTTTTTACAATGCTTTCCTATGCTTTACCAGACCTCTCTGTGCTTTTACAATGCTTTCCTATGCTTTACCAGACCTCTCTGTGCTTTTACAATGCTTCTATGCTTTACCAGACCTCTCTGTGCTTTTACAATGCTTCCCTATGCTTTACCAGACCTCTCTGTGCTTTTTACAATGCTTCTCTATGCTTTACCAGACCTCTCTGTGCTTTACAATGCTTCCCTATGCTTTACCAGACCTCTCTGTTTTTTTACAATGCTTCCCTATGCTTTACCAGACCTCTCTGTGCTTTACAATGCTTCCCTATGCTTTACCAGACACCTCTGTGCTTTACAATGCTTGCCTATGCTTTACCAGACCTATCTGTGCTTTACAATGCTTCCCTATGCTTTACCAGACACCTCTGTGCTTTTTACAATGCTTCCTGTGCTTTACCAGACCTATCTGTGCTTTGCAATGCTTCCCTATGCTTTACCAGACCTCTCTGTGCTTTTACAATGCTTCCTATGCTTTACCAGACCCTCTGTGCTTTTACAATGCTTCCCTATGCTTTACCAGACCTCTCTGTGCTTTACAATGCTTCCCTATGCTTTACCAGACCTCTCTGTGCTTTACAATGCTCCCCTATGCTTTACCAGACCTCTCTGTGCTTTACAATGCTCCCCTATGCTTTACCACACCTCTCATTAGTTGTACACAAAATACAAATGTGTTTTTACCTCCGCACGCATCAACATCCTCCCCTATCGCACAAAACCTGTCATCGGGAACAGGCAAAGGAAACGGATATGATTTGGAACAGATATCACGTCCCTAGAAAAAATAAAAATAAAAAAAATAATTAAGACATCGTTGGGGCTGTATCGAGTTATATACTTAATGAACAAACTGAGAGTTGGGAAAAAAAAAACAAAATGACATTTCGAAATCCAACACAAAATAATACTGTCTCTCGGTAAACTCTTCTTTTTTTTTTTTTTGATGACAGTTTCTTTAATTATACCATGTTAAGATAAAATTAAAAAGATCAAAAATGATGTGATTCTTGAAATGTATCTTTGTTTACGAATGTAAGTCGCCCTGGATAAGGGCGTCTGCTAAGAAATAAATAATAATAATAATAATAATAATAATAATAATAATAATAATAATTATACAATGACTTTGGTTCTAGGAAGTTCAAGAATATGAAAAAATTCGATTTAATAACGGAGCAGATAACAGTGTCAGTGATAGTTACATCAGGATATAATTAAATACAAAATACTACAGATTAAATAACACTTGTGACAGATTACAGTACTCTAAAGATTAAATACAGTAATAATAATAATAATAATAATAATAATAATAATAATAATAATAATAATGTTCATGATTTTCTTTTTTCAAATGATGTCCTGATCCTAAAATTCTAGGTGATGAAAGCTGTAGCTAGTCCTTGTGTGTTGAAGTGTGTCCTCCTCTCTGTCCTCAATCTGTCTCCCATTTCAACTGTGTCGTCTCTGTGCGTTCACCTTTATGGAAATCTCCCCAAAGAGCAGTTTTTTGCTGGTTGCTTTGTTCCCAGACCCGCCCCATCCTGAGATGTAACCAGTGACCGTCCGAAAATCTTCACCCCCATTACCGGTTAGAATGCGGTCTGAGGTAAAAAAATAAACAAACACATAACTAAAAGGGAAGCACTTTCATTTTTAAAACTTACGTTTTTATCAAAATGGGATTACTCGTAAAAATTGCTTTTTTAGAAGTATTTATTTATTTATTTATTTTTGTTTAAATCGACAGGTAATAAATCAAAAACGTGTTGATCTCAAAATCAAAACGGCCCGTCCTTCCCACACCTTTGCAATGGTGTGTGATTTCACTTAACCGCGCGGTTTTTCAAATGAAATGCCCTACATTTCAAGGCAATCCTAGTAAAACCTGGAATGGATCACGCCGCTGTGCAACGGGAGTCTTACTCCCATCCCTGTGATGATACCCAGCATTATGAATGCAGGGATGGGAATCAGACTCCTGTTCCACAGCAGTGTGATCCATTCCAGGTTTTACTACCAGCTTGATCAGCCCCCCAGTGTGTCTAGCTAACAAGCTCAGGTGTGTCTTATTATTAAACTCCTAGTGAAACCAGGACCAGATCACACTTTTGTGGAACGGGAGTCCTTACCTTGATATTGGCACTGTTTGGTCCAATCTAGGTTTGGTAAAGACAGAATCTCGGATAATTCTTCAGTGCAGGGTAGACAGACAGGCCTTAAAACAAACAAAGCAGTTACAGCTACCAGCATCATTTAAGGGTTAGTTTACCATGTGTTTATATGCTTTACCACACCTCTCTGTGCTTTACAGTGCTTCCCTATGCTTTACCAGACCTATCTTTGTGCTTTTACCACACCTCTCTGTGCTTTACAATGCTTTTATGCTTTACCAGACCTCTCTGTGCTTTACAATGCTTCCCTGTGCTTTACCAGACCTCTCTGTGCTTTACAATGCTTCCCTATGCTTTACCAGACCTCTCTGTGCTTTACAATGCTTCCCTATGCTTTCCCAGACCTCTCTGTGCTTTACAATGCTTCCCTATGCTTTACCAGACCTCTCTGTGCTTTGCAATGCTTCCCTATGCTTTACCAGACCCTCTGTGCTTTCACTGCTTGTATGCTTTACACTCTGTGCTTTACTATGGGAAACTCCTTGCTTTAATGCACATGCTAACCCTTACCTTCTCTTGTCACTGTATTTGATTGTTCTGTGGGAAACTCTTGCATTTGACTTATTTGATTGTTCAGCAGCCCAACATCATGAGCATAGATTTGACTGGTTGAGTCGTCATCGCTGTACACATAGTCTTTGTGAACAAAAACCTTCTCCACTGGCATACTATTACCATCTAGCCCTTGCAGTGTGGTTCGAGTGATACCTGCAGGAGCAACAATTGAGAAAGTCACAGTCGTGTGCAAATGAGTCTCGCTGGTCCCAGCGGTCATTATTATTATTATTATTATTATTATTATTATTATTATTATTATTATTAGTGGTAGTTTATTTGGCAGACGCCTTTATCCAAGGCGGCTACAGGTGTTTACAGTTTAAAACAAAAGGGGTCTGGATACCAGGAGGTTCAAATCCCGGCTCAGCCACTGACTCCCTGTGAGTGTGTGTGTGTGTGTGTGTGTGGGTGTGTGTGCGCGTGCGTGTGTGTGTGTGTGACCCTAAGCAAGTCACTTCATCTCCTTGTGCTCCGTCCTTCGGATGAGACGTCAAACAAACGAGCTCCTATTGGAAGTGACTCTGCAGCAGCAGCAGCAGCAGTTGTTGATGATGCAGAGTTCACCCCCATAGTCTCTGCAAGTCGCTTTGGATCAAAGCGTCCGCTGTATGACTGATTCATAATAATCCCAAAGCACTTCACACGCTCACACACACACACAGGGAGTCAGCTCCCCGCTAGCACCCCCCTGCGCTGACTCGGGAGGGGTGAAGATGAACCCACGCTGTCCTCCGAAGCGTGTGCCGTCAGCCGCCCGCTTCTTTACACGCTGCAGACTCACCGTGCAGCCGCCTCAGAGCTACAGCGTCGGAGGACAACGCAGCTCTGGGGCAGCTTACAGGCAAGCCCGCAGGCGCCCGGCCAGACCACAGAGGGGCGCTGCTGAGCCGAGGACACCCTGGCCGACCTAGTTTTTCAGTTACAGTTTTTCAGTTCAGTTCAGTCAACGATGGACCCCCTGGAACCAATGAAACAGTCAAACTGACAGATTCTACTGTAATTAAATTAGGATTTCATAGTTTCCAACAGTGTCCAATACTCACCAAGGTAGACAGTAATCTCGCTGGGGTCATATGTAGCTGTCGCAGATTTCACTAGGACATGGGCTGCGGTCAGGATCCAGCGGTCAGCAATAATGGACCCCCCTCCCTGTATTTTATCGGTTATCTGAGAGAAAAAACAACAGTAGAGGGGAGGGGTCTTGATAACAGGAGGTTCAAATCCCGGCTCAGCCACTGACTCCCTGTGTGTGTGTGTGTGTGTGCGTGTGTGACCCTGAGCAAGTCACTTCACCTCCTTGTGCTCCGTCCTTCGGATCAGACGTCAAACAAACGAGCTCCTATTGGAAGTGACTCTGCAGCAGCAGCAGCAGCAGTTGTTGATGATGCAGAGTTCACCCCCCTAGTCTCTGCAAGTCGCTTTGGATAAAAGTGTCTGTAAATGGCAAAATGAATTCAATTAATGAATTAATTAACACTTTTTCTCCGTCTTGGAGAAAAAGTATTTAAAATATATATATATATGTCGGCCGCTATTTCGATAAATCTGTTCTTTTTTTTCCGCAACTGTCCTTCCCTCGCCTTTACAATCAGGTAACCCTCACTGGCGATTTTTAAACAGAAGCGAATTTGGCTCTCATCCGGGGGTGCAATCTTATTATTATTATTTGTTTATTTAGCAGACGCCTTTATCCAAGGCGACTTACAGAGACTAGGGTGTGTGAACTATGCATCAGCTGCAGAGTCACTTACAACTACGTCTCACCCGAAAGACGGAGCACAAGGAGGTTAAGTGACTTGCTCAGGGGTGACACAATGAGTCAGTGGCTGAGGTGGGATTTGAACCGGGGACCTCCTGGTTACAAGCCCTGTTCTTTAACCACTGGACCACACAGCCTCCTCTATCTTTATCTTGTCGCTATCTTTAACCCCTGTAGAGGGGCGAGAGGTGGGGGAGGGGGTCATGATGAGCGCGTATGAGAACGGGAGGCGTCTCCCGTACCTTTAAGAAGGCTTGCCACGGCCACTGCTGCTGTCCGGCTTCAGTCCCTTTGTACACTCTCCCATAATGCACTCCTTTCACTCCTCTGACACCGCATGCGTTAGGGTTTTCTGAAAGAAAAAACAAAAACAGTAAACGCTTAAATCAGACAGTCATTTGAGATTGAAACATGATCCCAGATTATTCACCTGTTATATTACTTAGTCATTCAGCGGACACTTTTATCCAAAGCGACTTGCAGAGATTAGGAGGGTGAACTCTGCATCATCAACAACTGCTGCTGCTGCTGCTGCAGAGTCACTTCCAATAGGAGCTCGTTTGTTTGACGTCTCATCCGAAGGACGGAGCACAAGGAGGTGAAGTGACTTGCTCAGGGTCACACACACAAACACACACACACACACACACACACACACACACACACACACACACACACACACACACACACACAGTGAGTCAGTGGCTGAGCCGGGATTTGAACCTCCTGGTTATCAAGACCCCCTTTCTCTCTAACCGCTGGACCACCAAGCCTCATAAGATGGTTTCATAGCTGGTCAAAACACAGTCTTACCTTCTGGGTTGATTTTTTCCAGGGCCTCATAATCTGGCAGGTAGAAAGACCTGGGCTCCTGTCTCTGAGAAGCGATTCTATCCAGCTCTTCTTTCGAAGCGTCTCCAATTCCAATGGTGAAGATATCTGCAGGAAAAGAGATCCCTCATTTCAACTCACTGAAATACAGCCATTTTTCTTTTCACTGTTAACGTCCTGACAACTTTTTACACTTTTGACTTTTAAAAGTCTGTTTCAAAAGCTCATTTCACAATGACCGCTGAAAGGAAAATACATGATTTTTAAACAAATGACATCACGACTCACCGAGATTTTTGGTTGGTTCTGGGATGATTTCAGTTATGTTCTGAATTAAGGCATAAGGACTGGGACCCATATTATGTCGCCCTGCAAAAAGATAGGTCATGCACATTTAAAAATGTTAAAGTGATCCTGTTAATAAAGCTAATAAGAGGTGAGAGAATGGATTTTAAAGATGGTCAGAGGGAATGATCATGTTTTAAAGAATGGATTTTAAAGATGGTCAACGCTCCTTTAAAGGGAGGGGCCGGTGATCATGTTAATAAAGCTAATAAGAGGTGAGAGAATGGATTTTAAAGATGGTCAACGCTCCTTTAAAGGGAGGGGCCGGTGATAAAGTAAAAAAAATAAAGAGAATGGATTTTAAAGATGGTAAGCGCTCCTTTAAAAGATCGTGTTAATAAAGCTAATAAGAGGTGAGAGAATGGATTTTAAAGATGGTCAGCGCTCCTTTAAAGGGAGGGGCCGGTGATCATGTTAATAAAGCTAATAAGAGGTGAGAGAATGGATTTTAAAATGGATTTTAAAGATGGTATCATGTTAATAAAGCTAATAAGAGCCGGAGAATGGATTTTAAAGATGGTCAGCGCTCCTTTAAAGGGAGGGGCCGGTGATCATGTTAATAAAGTTAATAAAGAGAGAATGGATTTTAATGTATTTGAAAGAGTTATTTTAATGTATTTGAAAGCGGGTTACCGTTGGTGATGAGGAGAATGACTTGCTTAGCTGGTTTCTTCCGATCGAGGTTTTCCTTGATCGAACTCAGAACCAGACTCAGGGCCTCTCCTGTATTACAACCAGTGTGGTTCAGAAACTCTGAAGAGGCAACAATATGGACAGACATTAATGAGTCACTCAGCAGATGCTTTTATCCAGAGCGACTTACAGAGACTACGAGGGTGAACTCTGCATCATCAACAACTGCTGCTGCTGCTGCTGCAGAGTCACTTCCAATAGGAGCTCGTTTGTTTGACGTCTCATCCGAAGGACGGAGCACAAGGAGGTGAAGTGACTTGCTCAGGGTCTCTCACACACGCACACGCACACACACACACACACACACACAGGGAGTCACTGGCTGAGCCGGGATTTGAACCTCCTGGTATCAAGACCCCCTTTCTTTAACCAACAATATGTAGCACAGTTCTAAAGCCTACCCCTGCCTCTGACTCTCTCGAACCCTTTATTGGCAGGTATTATTGAGAAAGCCCAGTTGAACATTCGGACTCACTCATAAAATCCAGGTCGTCTGGGGAGTTGTCCTTCAAAGCCATTATTTCATCGGCAGTGGAAGCGAAGATGACCACACTGGACCTCAGGACTTTGGAATAGTCTGTGTACTGTGAACACAAAACATCAACCCAATGAGATTAGTGGTCCCATTCTACCAGCCTCACCCCCATTGCAGCTGCCCTATACTTGTGCTGCCATCGCCCCTCAGTGTAATACAGAACCATTATTGCCATTGCAGTGCCACTGTCTGTCTGCATTGCCATTGAAGATCATGTACGGTATAGTCAGCGCACTGTGGTCCCATTCTACCAGCCTCACCCCACTGCAGCTGCCCTATACTTGTGCTACCATCGCCCCTCAGTGTAATACAGAACCATTATTGCCATTGCAGTGCCACTGTCTGTCTGCATTGCCATTGAAGATCATGTAGGGTATAGTCAGCACACTGTGGTCCCATTCTACCAGCCTCACCCCACTGCAAGTGCCCTATACAGTGCTCTGCGATACTTTTGTATAAAAAGCATTACATAAATGCAATTATATAAATGTTACCATTGGTCCTTATTGCATTGTCTGTCTGTGTCTGTCTGTCTGTCTGTCTGTCTGGCTTGCTGGATTTCTGTCTGTCTGGCTGTCTGTCTGTCTGTCTGTCTGTCTGTCTGTCTGTCTGGCTGTCTGTCTGTCTGTCTGCCTGTCTGTCTGTCTGCCTGTCTGTCTGTCTGTCTGCCTGTCTGTCTGTCTGTGTGTCTGCCTGGCTGTCTGTCTGCCTGTCTGTCTGTCTGCCTTTCTGTCTGTCTGTCTGCCTGGCTGTCTGTCTGACTGTCTGGCTGTCTGTCTGTCTGTCTGTCTGTCTGCCTGGCTGTCTGTCTGTCTGCCTGGCTGTCTGTCTGTCTGCCTGGCTGTCTGTCTGACTGTCTGCTTGTCTGTCTGTGTGTCTGTCTGCCTGTCTGTCTGCCTGTCTGTCTGTCTGCTTGTCTGTCTGTTGAACATGATGAATCCCTCATACCTTTTCAATCGTAGCTTCAACGAACTGCTGTGCTTTCTCTATGTTTTCTTTCCCAATGCTTGCTGAAACTTTGACCACAAAGTACATGTGAATCCCTGTGGAGATACAAATCAGTCAAGGTAGAGCGGTTAAAGAAAAGGGGTCTCGATACCAGGAGGTTCAAATCCCGGCTCAGCCAGTGACTCCCTGTGTGCGTGCGTGTGTGTGTGTGTGCATGTGTGTGCGTGTGCGTGAGTGTGTGTGTGACCCTGAGCAAGTCACTGAACCTCCTTGTGCTCCGTCCTTCGGATGAGACGTCAAACAAACAAGCTCCTATTGGAAGTGACTCTGCAGCAGCAGCAGCAGCAGCAGCAGTTGATGATGATGCAGAGTTCACCCCCCCTAGTCTCTGCAAGTCGCTTTGGATAAATGCTAAATGACTGATTCATAATAACACACACACACACACACACACACACACACACACACACACACACACACACACACACACACACACACACACACACACACACAGGGAGTCAGTGGCTGAGCCGGGATTTTATCAAGACCCTTGGGCAGCAGTGTGGAGTAGTGGTTAGGGCTCTGGACTCTTGACCGGAGGGTCGTGGGTTCAATCCCAGGTGGAGGACACTGCTGCTGTACCCTTGAGCAAGGTACTTTACCTAGATTGCTCCAGTAAAAACCCAACTGTATAAATGGGGAATTGTATGTAAAAATAATGTGATATCTTGTAACAATTATAAGTCGCCCTGGATAAGGGCGTCTGCTAAGAAATAAATAAATAATAATAATAAGCGAGACGGTTAACTAACCTTTATCTGTGTTGGTGATTACTTCCTCTGCCATGTTCAAGTGCTTCCCCACAGCTTCTGGTTCATCAAACGAGAATCTTTCTGAAGGGAAAAGACTGTGTGTGAAGTCAAGGAGACTTGAGACAGCACTGGATAAAATAAGCATAAAGCTCTTGCTAAAAGTTTTGCATCACCTAGAATTTTAGGTTCGAGACTTCATTTAAAATAATAATAATAATAATAATAACCTTCGCAGCGTGGTTCTGTCCCAGTCCAGCTGCCATCTGCCCTGCAGGTTCTCAGTTCTGGACCCCTCAGAACCATGCCTCTGTAGCAGGTGTACCGGACCTGCTGCCCCTCCCAGAACCGGGTCCCGATCCTCTGGCCCCCCAGCGGTATTCCTGGGTTCGGACAGAAAGTCTCTGTCGACGACAAACACAACCCACTCTCACAGTGAGAAAAGTCTGGAGAGCGCACTACCACATCAGTCCACTAGATGGTGCCACCATCAATGTAGATCAAGCAGCATGGATTACAAGGGATGCATATATTTCTACTGAAAATGTTATTTTGAAAATCTTTTCACAATCTACTGCAATATATTTGATTTCCACAAGGGTGACAGAAGTTTCCCTGGTCCTGTTAACCTGTAATAAAAATCAGCACTCACCCCCAGAATCACAGATGGTCACTTTTCCACTCCACTTTCCTGTAGCCAAGCAGGTCCTGTTTGGTGAACCAAACATATTGAAGCCAGAGTCGCACTCAAAGTGAACCGTGCTTCCAATGGAGAACTTGGTCCTTCTCGGAAAGGACCTGCCGTTCTCCAGAGAGATGTGGCCGCTACAGGAGTATGCTGTAAACACGCACACACACACACACACACACACACACACACACACACACACACACACACACACGCTACAGTTAAGACCGTTTAAACAGGGCAGACAAAAGATGACTCCCTGTGACGGAGATCGGATATTTTTACATACCCGATGGACCCTACTGTAAAATGAGGCTAGGTGGTCTAAGCAAAAGGGGTCTTGATACCAGGAGGCTCAAATCCCGGCTCAGCCACTGACCAAAGCGACTTGCAGAGACTAGGAGGGTGAACTCTGCATCATCAACAACTGCTGCTGCTGCTGCAGAGTCGCTTCCAATAGGAGCTTGTTTGTTTGACGTCTCATCCGAAAGGACGGAACACAAGGAGGTGAAGTGACTTGCTCAGGGTCACACACACACACACACGCACGCACGCACGCACGCACGCACACACACACACACACAGGGAGTCAGTGGCTGAGCTGGGATTTGAACCTCCTGGTATCAAGACCCCTTTTGTTTTAAACTGTAAACACCTGTAGCCGCCTTGGATAAAGGCGTCTGCCAAATAAACTACTACTACTACTACTACTAATAATAATAATAATAATAATAATAAGCTCAGGACCACCTGAAAATGTTGAAAATACGGCATTAGTTCATTTATATAACTTATATAGTCCATTTAAACATGGGGCAGCAGTGTGGAGTAGTGGTTAGGGCTCTGGACTCTTGACCGGAGGGTCGTGGGTTCAATCCCAGGTGGGGGGGACACTGCTGCTGTACCCTTGAGCAAGGTACTTTACCTAGATTGTTCCAGTAAAAACCCAACTGTATAAATGGGGAATTGTATGTAAAAATAATGTGATCTCTTGTAACAATTGTAAGTCGCCCTGGATAAGGGCGTCTGCTAAGAAATTAATAATAATAATTTATTTCTTTTAACATTTAACATTTAAGGCGAGATCAAAAAGGTGACAATTAAAGTCATTTTTGAATAGAGCATATGGGTTCCTAAATGTTTTGTATAGTAACCATAACCCTACGTGCAGCATAAGGAGTTATTGTAAGCTAGTTTTGCATTTGACCTGGGAGAGGTCAAAGGTCGCAGGCAATGTCATTTTTGGACAGAGCACAACATGGTTTATTTACACATAGAAATCTTTCACCATAACAACAGGCTTTCCAAGCCAGCTTGGAAGCCCTAATAAGTGTACTCACGGACACAGGACGCTGTTGTCGCTCGTTCTAAGAAGCTGTTCCTCAGAGGGGACCACTTCCCGTTCTTCATACACACTCGCCAACTCACCGGGAACGCGCGGGTGTTATTTGGGCACAGGTACTTCAGAACGCTGCCAACCTCTCTGGTGACTGGATACCTCACCTCTCCATGAGCGATTTTCACCAATTCATTACACAGTGTCTCTAGATGGAAGCCAGCCAGCAAAAGTGTTATACAAGTGTTTTTTTTTAGTCTTGTCTGTGGTTCTAAAAAAGCTCTGGCCATAAATTTTAGATCCTCACCCTCTATATAGAATTAACTCACTCAGCTTTCACTGGACTCTGAAGCTATGAAGGGTGCAATTCAATATGTTAACAAGGGAACATTAGCTTTCATTGGACTATGAAGCTGAGGGAGTTCATTCTATATAGAGGGTGTGCAATTCAATATGTTAACAAGGGAACATTATTCAGCAGCTTTCATTGGACTCTATGAAGCTGAGGGAGTTCATTCTATATAGAGGGTGTGCAATTCAATATATTAACAAGGGAACATTATTCAGCAGCTTTCATTGGACTCTATGAAGCTGAGGGAGTTCATTCTATATAGAGGGTGCAATTCAATATGTTAACAAGGGAACATTATTCAGCAGCTTTCATTGGACTCTATGAAGCTGAGGGAGTTCATTCTATATAGAGGGGTGCAATTCAATATGTTAACAAGGGAACATTATTCAGCAGCTTTCATTGGACTCTATGAAGCTGAGGGAGTTCATTCTACATAGAGAGGGTGAGGATGCAACATTTTTGACCAGAGCTGTATACTGCATTAATCCATTCAAGTTGCAAATTAGATTTTTTTTGTTTTTCGTTTTGCTTTAAATTGATTCAAAATGTCATTTTTTAAAAAAAATTTTTTATAATTTATGGTCAGAATATTCATTGTCCGAAATGAATGACTCCTCCCGGAAGTGGCGCCTCATTGCTCAGTTTCTCTAGTGACCTAACCCGTCATACCTGTGTCTCGTTGCCAGAGTTTATTTATTTATTAACTATTTATTTATTTATTTCCTCGTTATAATACAGTTGATAATATTACAATCATGGACAAATTTCGTTAAAAAAAATGTGAATGCAGTATTTGTACATATAATGAATGCATTTGAACAACAACGACAACGTCAAATATTGAAACAGATTATATACTTAAGAACATAAGAACATAAAGTTTCCAAACGAGAGGAGGCCCCATTCGGCCCATCTTGCTCGTTTGGTTGTTAGTAGCTTATTGATCCCAGAATCTCATCAAGCAGCTTCTTGAAGGATCCCAGGGTGTCAGCTTCAACAACATTACTGGGGAGTTGGTTCCAGACCCTCACAATTCTCTGTGTAAAAAAAGTGCCTCCTATTTTCTGTTCTGAATGCCTCTTTATCTAATCTCCATTTGTGACCCCTGGTCCTGGTTTCTTTTTTCAGGTCCCCTGGGTCGACATTGTCTATACCTTTTAGGATTTTGAATGTTTGAATCAGATCGCCGCGTAGTCTTCTTTGTTCAAGACTGAATAGATTCAATTCTTTTAGCCTGTCTGTATACGACATGCCTTTTAAACCCGGGATAATTCTGGTTGCTCTTCTTTGCGCTCTTTCTAGAGCAGCAATATCCTTTTTGTAACGAGGTGACCAGAACTGAACACAATATTCTAGGTGAGGTCTTACTAATGCATTGTAAAGTTTTAACATTACTTCCCTTGATTTAAATTCAACATTTATAATGTAGTGTACTGGTTATTTAAAGTTTAACGTGAACGACGCCATAATAATAATAATAATAATAATAATAATAATAATAATAATAATAATAATAATGCAAGTCTTACCGCATAGAACTGGGTTTATGATAATACAACACAACACGAGAAACAATCCTACAGCTCTGTTCGACTCCATCGTTGTCTTCTTCTGTGAGTTTCAGGCAACAATCCGAAAGTAATAATTGCCCGTTAAATATTTGCTCTTACAAAGTCCAGCTCGGTTTTATTAGTGCACACCCCTCCTTTTCCGCGAGAAAAAAAAATCGTTATTTATTCCAAGTATTTTTCTACTCAGTTCGAAACCTAAACGGGTTCAGTTTCGAGAAAGCGGAACTCCTTTTAAAAGTTACATTATAACGGTATTTTTTGCACAATATATATATTTTTGCAATTTTAAAATTCTTTACCCATACATTTACCCTGTTTGTTACCAGATATGCTTTACAACCATGCTTTACCCCCTCTCTGTGCTTTTACAATGCTTCCCTATGTGCTTTACAATGCTTCCCTATGCTTTACCAGACCTCTGTGCTTTTTAACCTAGACCTCTCTGTGCTTTACAATGCTTCCCTATGCTTTACCAGACCCTCTGTGTTTTACAATGCTTTACAGACCTTCCCAATGTTTTATGCTTTACCAGACCTCTCTGTGCTTTTACAATGCTTCAGAGTCCTTTACCAGAACCTCTGTGAACTTAGAGTCCAATAAAATGCTGAATAATGTTCCCATATTGAATTGCTATATAGAATCAACTCACTCAGCTTCATGTTCCTTGTTAACATACTGAATTGCACACCTCTATATAGAGTCCATTGAAAGCTGCTGAATAATGTTCCCTTGTTAACATATTGAATTGCACACCCTCTATATAGAATGAACTCACTGAGCTTCATAGAGTCCAATAAAAGCTGCTGAATAATGTTCCCTTGTTAACATATTGAATTGCACCCCTCTATATAGAATGAACTCCCTCAGCTTCATAGAGTCCAGTGAAATGTTCCCTGCATATTGAATTGAATAATAGAATGAACCCCTTGTTAACATATTGAATAAATTCCCTGTTAACATATTGAATTGCACACCCTCTATATAGAATGAACTCCCTCAGCTTCATAGAGTCCAATGAAAGCTGCTGAATAATGTTCCCTTGTTAACATATTGAATTCACACCCTCTATATATAGAATGAACTCCTCAGCTTCATAGAGTCCAATGAAAGCTGAATAATGTCCCCTTGTTAACATATTGAATTGAGTCCAATAGAATGAACTCACTCAGCTAGAGAATAATGTGAATAATGTTCCCTTGTTAACATATTGAATTCCACCCCTATATAGAATTCATAGAGTCCAATGAAAGCTGCTGAATAATGTTCCCTTGTTAACATATTGCTATTAGAATGAACCCCAGATAGTCCTTAATGTTCCCTTGTTAACATATTGAATTGCACACCCTCTATATAGAAAACTGGCAATTAAAAAAAAATGTGACATATCAAAATCTAACATGAAATACTGCTGTACTACTAATATGGCTTAAAAAAAATGTAGACAAAATTTTTTTTTTTTTTGTAGACTTTTTTTTTTTGCGATATCATTTTGTAGTTTCTTTGATTACATGATGTGAAATAGAAGATCTAAATTATGTTAAACTTTTGCCCAGAGCTGTAGGTAATCTGAGAAAACCTGATTGCTTTGTCGACGTGTCAAGGTCTGTATATTAAAATCTCTTTCGTTTTCAGCTATGCAAATTCATCTCTGACAAAACAAATATTTAGCCAAGTTGGTAAAGTTCTGTATGACAAATACAGTCTCCTATTAAGGCATGGAAACTGAACTGCTCCCTCTCTCCCTCACCCCACCCCCCCTCAGAGAAAGGAGGCTCCCTCCAGTCCAGGGCAGGCTTGAGGCACGGAGACTGAACTGCTCCCTCCCTCCCTCCCTCACCCCCCTAAGAGAAAGGGGGCTCCCTCCAGTCCAAGGCAGGCTTGAGGCATGGAGACTGAACTGCTCCCTCCCTCCCTCCCTCCCTCACCCCCTAAGAGAAAGGGGGCTCCCTCCAGTCCAGGGCAGGCTTGAGGCACGGAGACTGAACTGCTCCCTCCCCCTCCCTCACTCCCCTAAGAGAAAGGGGCTCCCTCCAGTCCAGGGCAGGCTTGAGGCACAGAGACTGAACTGCTCCCCTCCCTCCTCCGTCCCCCTAAGAGAAAGGGGGGCCCTCCAGTCCAGGGCAGGCTTGAGGCACGGAGACTGAACTGCTCCCTCTCTCCCTCACCCCCCTAAGAGAAAGGGGGCTCCCTCCAGTCCAGGGCGGACTTGAGGCACAAAACCAGTAATTAAAAGGTTGTTTTTTTTTACTTTCAGTTTGATGAAAGGAGGGGGGGGATTAGTGGGGGTTTCCCAGATCTAATAAAATGGCTTACTAATTATTAGCAGATATTATTTCGCAACTTGAGAAATCACAGACAAAAAAAAAAAAAAAAAAAAAATGCTGTCATTGTGGTTGGACAAAAAATTAGGAACACCTGCCATAACAGTGTTAGAGGGAGAGGAAACAGTGAGAAGAGGGCAAGGAGAGAAAATGAAATGAAAGGATATGAGGGTGTAATGAAAGGCAATGGGAAAGAAAGGATCTATCTATCCCCATCCCCACACATAGACAAAAGTTTACATACCCCAATGGAAATTTATAATTTCTAGAAATTTCTCAAGAACAATTTTAGGAAGATTGCAGCACGAGTTTTGCTTTTGTGGATGAGGAAAAAAAAAGTTACAAGAAACAGATGCCTACAATTATTTATTTCAGCATTTTTTTTGTATTCATACCCTTTGATGCTATGATAGCGTTGTGTACAAGGTGCTAGAAATTTCAATACGATAATGCAGAACCTAATTCTAGAACAGTCTAGAAAATTCTGGATTGTAGGTGAACATTCTTAAGAGATTATAATGGGGTTAGGTACAGGAGGATTGCTGTCATTACCAATAAATCATTATGGGGAAAAGTTAAAAGCTATCTGAAGACCTTAGGCAGAAAATTATTTTTTGTCATAAAGCTGGAGAAGGATACAAGATGATTTCCAAGCATTTGAGTATCTCAATTTCAACTATTGTTTCTATTATCAAGAAGTACAAGACTCCTGGTAATGTCACAACGCTCCCTCGGGCTGGAAGAAAGAAGGTTCTTTCACCAAGAACAAGCAGAAGAACTGTGAGGAAGGTTAAGTAACAATCCGAGATTGACTGCCAAAGATATTCAAAGTGAACTGGCTGCAAGTGGGAGTTTCTATTTCAACCACAGCTCGAGTATTGTATGGTGAAGGTCTTGAGGAAAAAGCCACTCTTAGGAAAACATCACAAGGACAATCACTTAAAGTTTGCAAAACGGCATTTGAATGGATAGTTGTTCTGGTGTTAGGTTAAACTTTTGCAAAACTTTTGTCCACAGGTGTAGTATAGGAGGCAGTGTGGTCCAGTGGTTAAAGAAAAGGTCCCCGGTTCAAATCCCACCTCAGCCACTGACTCATTGTGTGTGACCCTGAGCAAGTCACTTAACCTCCTTGTGCTCCGTCTTTCGGGTGAGACGTAGTTGTAAGTGACTCTGCAGCTGATGCATAGTTCACACACCCGTAGTCTCTGTAAGCCGCCTTGGATAAAGGCGTCTGCTAAATAAACAAATAATAATAATAGTTTCAAGTTGACATATGTATGCACTAGACCACTAGATGGCGCTAGCTCTTCTATAAAAAGACCCTTGGGTTGATCTAGCTTAGCATTACAGATATCTATGGCAGGGCAACCAGAAGTACAACACAGAGAAAGACTGCAGGAAAAAAAAAAAAACTAAACCAAACAAAAAGTCATTTTGATGCTACTTTTAAGACAGCAATAACATTTTATATCATCCCCTCCTACTGTCTTTTTTCTCTCGGCTGAAAGAATTTCATTACTTTACCCTCGTAGCTCATGCAATTCAGTGTTGGGTTTAACTCAAATCTAGTGCTATCATGTTTTCTGGGGTGTTTTTTTCACAGATATATGTTGTGAAACGAGATAAAAAGGAGGCTTGCTGGTCCAGTGGTTAAAGAAAAGGGGTCTTGATACCAGGAGGTTCAAATCCCGGCTCAGCCACTGACTCCCTGTGTGTGTGCGTGCGTGCGTGTGTGTGTGTGTGCGCGTGCGTGCGTGTGTGTGTGTGTGTGTGTGTGTGTGACCCTGAGCAAGTCACTTCACCTCCTTGTGGTCGGTCCTTCGGATGAGACGTCAAACAAACGAGCTCCTATTGGAAGTGACTCTGCAGCAGCAGCAGTTGATGATGATGCAGAGTTCACCCTCCTAGTCTCTGCAAGTCGCTTGGGATACAATTAATGAAATGGGCAAGACTGCCTCTGGTACAGCAATTCAGTCGTTTAAACCCAGTGCAATATCCTGTTTACTAACACCACGTCCTTCAAAGAGAAGTCATTTGAATGCTTCATTATACTTTAATGTTTAGGAGTAAAACAGAATTAAGAAGCACAGGAGAAAGCAACATTCGGCAAACATGTAAGACCACTCTCTCAGTTTCTTAATTGCACCAATTATTGGCTTAATTAGTCAAAATGAAGAGATCTTTCATTTTTTATACTCTATAAAAGTAGTGTTTTCGGTTACTTTTCCAAAACACTTGAGAGTTTCTTTTTTTGTCAAAATATGTATAGTAGTAACTGGACAGGACTTGCACACTTAGGCTGCCCCTTCTTTCCTTTGCTGTCTTCCACAGTGAAACCCCTCTGGTCTCGGCACATTCTTCTGGGGTTTTTGTCTGGAGGCATTTTTTGTACATTTCGCCACAGTTCTGTTTTAAATCCTCCATGTTAACTGTAACACAGCTTGAAATCCTGCTAAGAAGCCTCCATCCTGATTGTAATCTCGTTTTAAATCTCGCAAGCGGAGTCTCCAATAGAAACGTAGGAATGTGCTGTCACTCAGTAGTTGGGGGCGGGTTTAAAGTCTTCAGAACGAATCAGTGATAGATGCAAGTCAGGAAGGCGGGACGTTGCCCAGCAGCACTGGGAAATGTATTAATTATTATTATTTTTGTAGTAGGTTTTATTTTTTAATGGGAAAAGGGTAAAGTCAACGTGAATTGATTAACCATTTCCATAGTTTTTCCGGTGTTTTCCGGCGTTTATTATCCACCAATTTCATTTTTTTCTTTGTATCGGGGGTGTTTTATCAGGTTTTATCGGTTAAAACCGAAAATCAGAAGCTCTAATCATAAGTGATGCACAAAAAAATTATTAATAATAATAATAATAATAATAATAATAATAATAATAATGATGAACCTATGTAATATACAATACTGACACAAATTGTATAAACAGGAGATTTCTAGCAGGAATAGGGGTGAGGATTGTATTGCCTGTGTCTCCTCACTTACAAAATACCCGGGTCTCTCTAAAGAGATAAATCGCCTCCTTATTCAAAATACGTGAAATATTTTAATGTGCGGGACATCCCGCAAGTAGAACGGTCCCCCGAAATATTCTCCTGTTTCTAGGACAGCAGCACAGCTGGGGACCGGGAGTTTTGTTGCCGGATAATTTCACTCAGAATACTCGCTAAATATTTTGGCATCTCCGAATAGGATAATTGTCTTAAAAAAATACGCTAAAGGACTTTAAAAAAAAAATAACGAGAAATCTAACAAGTGCCCTAAATAGGATTCAGCTTACTAAACACAGCTGAACGCAAATACGCTTCTACGGAAAAAAATTTTCGCACGACATTTTCAGAAGAGCGATCTTCGAGTGTCGCAGCCGCCACCCCTCCCCGGGACGTTTCAAAGAGGTTCTTTGGCGTGGCTTTTCTCGTGGCTTTTCAAGCCCTTCAGATACCGGAACGTCTCCCCGCAGGGGGTGCAGCGGTACGGTTTCACCCCCGTGTGAATCCGCCTGTGCTTCCGCAGACACCCCACGTCGCTGAAGCTCTTGTCGCAGTCGGCGCAGACGTGCGGCCTCTCTCCGGTGTGAACGCGGCGGTGCGTTTTCAGGCTTTTCAGATACGGCTTCTTACCGCATTCCTCGAAAGGTTAGGCAGGCCAAGGCCGCTGTGAACCCGCTGGTGGATTTTAAGGCTCCCCGATTCGCTGAAGCGCCTCCCGCACTCGCAGACGAACGGCTTCTCCCCCGTGTGAATTCTCTGATGGGTCTGAAAGTGCTGCAGACGCCCGAACCCTTTCCCACACTGACAGACGAACGACTTCTCCCCGAGGTGGGCTTGCTGGTGGATTTTGAGGCTGGCCCGGTACTTGAAATCCTCCCCGCACTCGGCACACCGGTACGGCTTCTCCCCAGTGTGGATCCGCCGGTGAGCCTTGAAGTGGTGCAGCCGGCTGAAACTCTTGTCGCATTCTCCGCACTGGTAAGGCTTCTCGCCCGTGTGGACCCGCCGGTGGGTCTTCAGATTCCCCAATTCGCTGAAGCTCCGGCCGCACTCGGAGCAGGAGTAGGGTTTCAGTCCCGAGTGAACGCGTTGGTGTTTCCTGAGATTACCCGCTTCGTTGAAAGTCTTCCCACATTCACCGCAGCTGTACGGTTTCTGGCCCGTGTGGAGGCGCCGGTGGGTCTGGCAGTGCCGTAGATCGGTGAAGCCTTTCCCGCAGTCCTGGCAGCTGTAGAGTCTCATCCCGGTGTGGACCTGCAGGTGCTCGTTATACGGGCGCAGTTTGGTGAAGCTCAGCGCGCACTCCGTGCAGTCGTAGGTCGCTTTTTTCCGGGTGTGCGTCCCCTGGTGCTTCCTGAGGCTTCCCAGGCCGCCGAAGCTCTTCCCGCATTCGGAGCAGCGGTACGGCTTCTCTCCCGTGTGAACGAGCTGGTGGGATTTCAGATGGCAGGACTGCCGGAAGCATTTCCCACATTCGGAGCAGCTGTAGGGTTTCTCTCCCGTGTGAATGCGCTGGTGTCTCCTCAGAGTAGCTGGCTGGGCAAAACTCTTCCCACATTCGGCGCAGCGGTGGTTAGGTTTCGCCGGTTCGGAACGGGCATCCTCTTCATCATCGTCATCTTCTTCTTCATCATCCCGGCCCGCTACGTCTTCGTACGACGCTCCCTCGTTCGATAAAGCTTCGCAATTGGGGGATTCTGGCTTAACCGGGTCACCCTCGTTTTGAAACTCCTCTTTGACGGTGCCAAGTTCTGCAGTCTCCTCCTCACCAATGCAGACGGGTTCAAATTCAAGGATCTCTTCTTTAATGAGGACAGGGTCCGGTTCTGGAAGCTCCTCTTTAATATGGACCACTTCCCAATCATCCATCTCCTCTTTGATGGGCACAGACTGCATCTTTGATCCAGTAACTGACCGCCTCTGTATTGGTAAAAAAATATATTTTAAAAATATATATTAAAGAAGAGATCCTTGAAGAGATATATATATATATATATATATAATACAAGTTAATATATTGGGTTTTCCACACCAGGGATGGTAATCAGACTCCTATTCCACAGCAGTGTGATCCATTCCAGGTTTTACTACCAGCTTGATCAGCCCCCAGTGTGTCTAGCTAACAAGCTCAGGTGTGTCTTATTATTAAACTCCTAGTGAAACCAGGACTGGATCACACTGCTGTGCAGCGGGAGTCTGATTCCCAGCCCCACGTTACACTTATTTCATCCTATAACACTCAATTTCACCTGAGTTTTACTGATGTCTTTGCTGCTATGTGATTATAACAAATAATGCTGATCAAGTATTTAAAAACTAGAAATGAGATTTTTGTGAGCAAAACGAAAGCCTCCTCAAGAGGAATTGGCATGTATGTGTTTTAATGGTTTGTGTTGTCAAGCAAACTTGACATCTCAATAAGATCCTTGATATGCAATGAGATTAAACCAATGTGCGAGGTTTATTTTACACTGGAAACCAAACGTATTTAGACAGAATCCTAGAATACAAACTGTAAAAAGACACCGTTTTGAAGTGGGCGGTCTCTGTCTTTGATATAGCCAGAGGTCAGTCTGGCAGCGAAGTGGTTAAAATTTTGTTAATAGGAATTGACAGAAGAAAAAAAAAAATTTCTAGAAAACCGCTGTGTATCAAATACTGGACATCGTATCAAATCCATACCTCAAAAGCTGCGATTCCTGCAACACAGGAAGGACTTTGTCTTCGTTTTTTTTAATTTAAAATTATTTTCTAGTATCATCCTCACCATTTTTACTTTCTAAGCATTTTTTACTGGCATTTACTTTGGAGAAAGCTAAGTCACATGACTCTCGTCTCGCGCACGCCTGTCAGTCAGCCCTCAAAGAGCACAAGGGACTGTTGACGAAGACGACAGAGACAGACACCGACTATGACTATGGACACACACAAAGCCACAGAGGAGCAGACAGACACACACACACAAAGCCACAGACAGACAGACACACACACACACACACACACACAAAGCCACAGACAGACAGAAAGACAGACAGACAGACAAACAGACAGACACACACAGACACACACACAAAGCCACAGACAGACCGACACACACACACACAAAGCCACAGACAGACAGACAGACACACACACACACAAAGCCATAGACAGACAGAAAGACAGACACACACACAAAGCCACAGACAGACAGAAAGACAGACAGACAGACAGACAGACAGACAAACAGACAGAGACACACACACACACAAAGCCACAGACAGACAGACAGACAGACAGACATACACACACACAAAGCCACAGACAGACAGACAGACAGACAGACACACACACACAAAGCCATAGACAGACAGAAAGACAGACAGACAGACACACACACACAAAGCCACAGACAGACGGGCAGACAGACACACACAAAGCCACAGACAGACAGAAAGACAGACAGACAGACAGACAGACAAACAGACAGAGACACACACACACACACAAAGCCACAGACAGACAGACAGACACACACACACACACACAAAGCCACAGACAGACAGACAGACACACACACAAAGCCACAGACAGACACACAAAGCCACAGACAGACAGACATACACACACACACAAAGCCACAGACAGACAGACACACACACACACACACACATCAATAAAGTGAAGCATTCTGACTAGACGGAGGAGAAAGACACCGTGTAAAGACTTGTAGAAATCAGATAAATGCATTGCCTGGTGTTATGTGTGTTGCTACTAGAAATGTAGCAGACAAATAAAAAAAAACGAGAATTCGTATAATAATTCTTGTTTAAGAAAATCGATATTTTTGTGTCGTTCTCGTACGTTCGGACTGAGGAACACACATCACTCGTCAACATTATTAAATAAGGCTGTGAATTAAGGTGTTGGTTTGGGCCATATGTTTTACTGTTTATTATCTCAACAAGATAGAAAAATAATATATATATATATATATATATATATAGATTTTATTGGTCTCGCGCTCCGTCCTTCGGATGAGACATAAAACAAAACTGAGGTCCTATTGGAAGTGACTCTGCAACAGCCACTGACTCCCTGTGTGTGTGTGTGTGTGTGTGTGTGACCCTGAGCAAGTCACTTCACCTCCTTGTGCTCCGTCCTTCGGATGAGACGTCAAACAAACGAGCTCCTATTGTAGCCAGTGTTACCAGATCAGACGTTTTTAAAAATAAACAAATACAATTTTTAATTTGAGCCCCCCCCAAGATAAATTCATAATGTGCAGCGTGTACTCAGATGGGACCCTAGGCACACACAGAGTCTGTGCTGCGTAGAATTTGAGAGAGGGACACAGTGAGGGGGGCCCTGATGTTGTTGCACAGGAAATTGAGTGTAGTTTTAAGAGCCACGTTGGAGTTCTGTGTCAGTCAGCAAATAAATATTCTGGAAGATTTTTTTGTAATATATATATATATATATATTAATATGTGTGTGTGTGTGTTTTTTACAATATAGCCATGATGTGCGAATCTAATATTTCTGGAGGTCTGTTTAAGAGTTATACAAGTACAGTGTGTTCCAATTAACTGCACACGTGATAATGGCACATTCCTGTGAACTAAAAATAAATTCAGTATATTAGTTTAGAAAAAAAAACTGGAGTTTGTGCAATCTGGCAACATGACCCTGCAGCAGCAGT
This sequence comes from Huso huso, assembly GCA_036884735.1. Classification (NCBI taxonomy): domain Eukaryota; kingdom Metazoa; phylum Chordata; class Actinopteri; order Acipenseriformes; family Acipenseridae; genus Huso; species Huso huso. The sequence continues at coordinate 8,029,199 of CM072708.1, read as the reverse complement.
TGTTGATGATGCATAGATAGTTCACCCCCTAGTCTCTGTAAATCGCGTCTGCTAACTGACTCATTAATAATAATAACAACAATAATAATAATTAGGGCTGTCAATTAATCGCAGTTAACATCTGCGATTAACGCGCGTCATATTCATTTGACCCTCTTGGCATACCTGCGGGGCAGGATTTTAGCGCACGCCAGGGTTGAGCGAGTGACGTCATAGTTTGACTATAAAATTAGTGACGTAACGTTTTGTTTTGCGCTTTGCAATATTTGTGTTTGTCTTAATAAATAATTAACTATAGGTACGTGTGTGTAGCAATAATGATAATAATAATAATAATAATAATAATAATAATAATAAGTAATAATAAATCAAGTCTTATTGCGCATGTTTATAGTAATACAGTATTATTAATGATTGTGAATTTGCGGTGCTTTTTCATTATGTAGAATCAACGACGTTTATAATGAAACAGAATCATTTTAGTTTACAAAGACCGCAGTAGCGGTTACCGAAAAAATAAAAATTAAAACACACGGTTCTGTTTACAAGAATGAGGGCTGGTCAACCGCCATTGTTTTTGATTTAGCGCAGTTATTACTGAAGAAACAGAATCATTTTAAAAGCATTTCTACTGATATTAATATAACTTAGATATTATTACCCCACCGATTTTCGTGTCCGTCTCACTCTGACGCCTGTAGCGGAACCTTTTTTTCCTGTGGTGTCCCACGACAAATCTTCCCCCGGGGCTTCCACTATTTCGTACTACGATTTCCGCCTCGGGGATTGTGGGATTTGTAGTTTTTTAGAGAAAGCAAAGCTACAAAGCAGAAAATGTAAGTTGTTTTCCGTATACAAATGTTTAAAAAAAAAAAAAAAATGAAAACGAGGTTAAAAGTTGTCTTCTATCTAGACAAAGGGCCACGTTCTAAGATTTTATTTTGCTTTATTAATATGAAAAAAAAGAGCTGTGAGGCCCACTACAGTAATATGTATTTTTATAATAAATACGGTAATATAACAATTTTTAAACGATACATAAATAAAAAATAATAATAATAAACTATGCTGTCCAGTGAAAACAGCTGAACTCTGAATTTGACTCACGGACCGTTATTTCTTAGACAATACTGCCATCTTGTGGCCATTAAGTGTAACCACCATTTAAAGGAGCGCTGACTGTTTTAAAATCCATTCTCTCATCTCTTATTAGCTTTATTAACATGATCACCGGCCCCTCCCTTTAAAGGAGCGCTGACCATCTTTAAAATCCATTCTCTCACCTCTTATTAGCTTTATTAACATGATCAACGGCCCCTCCCTTTAAAGGAGCGCTGACCATCTTTAAAATCCATTCTCTCACCTCTTATTAGCTTTATTAACAGTATCACTGGCCCCTCCCTTTAAAGGAGCGCTGACCATCTTTAAAATCCATTCTCTCACCTCTTATTAGCTTTATTAACAGGATCACCGGCCCCTCCCTTTAAAGGAGCGCTGACCATCTTTAAAATCCATTCTCTCACCTCTTATTAGCTTTATTAACATGATCACCGGCCCCTCCCTTTAAAGGAGCGCTGACCATCTTTAAAATCCATTCTCTCACCTCTTATTAGCTTTATTAACATGATCACCGGCCCCTCCCTTTAAAGGAGCGCTGACCATCTTTAAAATCCATTCTCTCCCCTCTTATTAGCTTTATTAACAGGATCACCGGCCCCTCCCTTTAAAGGAGCGCTGACCATCTTTAAAATCCATTCTCTCCCCTCTTATTAGCTTTATTAACAGGATCACAAAGCATCTGACTGTGTGACTTTTCAAGGAATTTGTGCAGCAGTGCAGAGTAGTGGTTAGGGCTCTGGACTCTTGACCGGAGGGTCGTGGGTTCAATCCCAGGTGGGGGGGACACTGCTGCTGTACCCTTGAGCAAGGTACTTTACCTAGATTGCTCCAGTAAAAACCCAACTGTATAAATGGGTAATTGTATGTAAAAATAATGTGATATCTTGTAACAACTGTAAGTCGCCCTGGATAAGGGCGTCTGCTAAGAAATAAATAATAATAACGGAAGGCTGTTTAGAATGCTGCAGACAAGCTCCGAAGCAAGTAAAGTCAAAGTTTGAAGGGAGTAAAAGCAATGAAGACCATAAAACAAACAAGATTTTCTCATTTTTATATATTTTTATATATATATATTTTTACAGTAGTTACCCTTCATAGCTGCCTTTTAATTACTTTCAATTAAATTGTCCTTTTTTTTTTTCAGACCAAAAATCAAAGTCAAATTTAAAAAAAAACAACCAACGTACAAAAAAAAAAAAAAAAAAAGATCCTGGAATTTTGGCAAAGTCAGAGGAAAAGGAGTGAATTTGTCAATTTCTGTACAATCACCTCGCCCCGCCCCCCTTTGGCCCCGCCCCGCCCAAGCCCCGCCCATAACCAAACCCCGCCCCCAACCAGCCCCACCCCCCAGCCAATCACTGGCACAGCGACAGATCAAGTTCCGCTAGGTTTTAAAAACAAAACAAAACACATTTAAAAAAAAACGAAACAAAAACAGAGTTTCACAAACCATGGGATGGAAGAATGTTAAAAAATGACATCGGCTTTAAAAATCATTCCGCGTTTCCATGCGCTACAGCCTGGGTTTGGAGGATTTGGGGGTCTGTTCAATTCATTTTCCATTTTAAAATCGATTTCCAATCCCCATTTTAAAAAATCAATTCCAAAAAACCGTCGAATCGAAATTGCAAGTCGGAGGCACTCTTGTTAAAACGATTCCCACAGCAGTGGCGAGAAATTCAATCGAAGTCACGATTCATGAGTCAATCAAAAAAAAATAAAAAAAAATCAACTTCAAATGAAAGTCGTTGAATCATCGGAGATTTACTGTCTCTAAAATACCAATGGCCTACTGACATGTCAGTCAAAAGGGGAAGCAGCTGATTGGTTAATGACAGGAAGGATTGCAAGGATGAGGAGGGACCAAGGAAGTGTGACTCTATCTATTATTAAAATTGGTCATTTAGCAGACTTATCCAAAGCGACTTCCAGAGTCTAGTGGGGTGAACTCTGCATCATCAACAACTGCTGCTGCTGCTGCAGAGTCACTTCCAATAGGAGCTCGTTTGTTTGACGTCTCATCCGAAGGACGGAGCACAAGGAGGTGAAGTGACTTGCTCAGGGTCTCTCACACACGCACACACACAGGGAGTCAGTGGCTGAGCCGGGATTTGAACCTCCTGGTATCAAGACCCCCTTTCTTGAACCCCTATTACAAATAAGAAAACTGTACACCTGGGAGTTTCAGCTATTCTGAATGTGGCAGTTTTATCTTGATATATAAAGAAGGGAGTGTGTCTGTCTCTCTGTTTCTTTCTGCATTCGGAGCCCGCAGGAGCAAACTTGGCACGGCCTCCTCTCTCATCCAGGGGGATGACCGAGGGCTGTGTTTGGGGATCCAAAATTTTTTGTCGTCCCCCCCCCCCCCCTGGGGGTACAACAGTAGCCGTGTATCTCCAATTTAAGAAAACCACAAAACCAAAACAAATTAAATATTTCTTTAAAATGGGTGCCACGTAAAATCAGGACTCACACACGTGGGTTAGTATTATCAGTCCTTCTCTATTTCTTACTGGCGAGAAATGTCTTTTAAAGGAAAAAAAAACCCAAACAGATCTTTTTAACAGAGAATATCCTAATCGATATATCTGATATTGTCAATAACGGCTGACCGATAGTCTGTACGACTGAGAGGTGGTTAAGATATTGAATGGAAGACATTACAACCATAACCCTTTCATGCACGGTGATATTATATATATGGAAGACTTTCAAGCAAATGCATGATTTTTTTTTTTTTACCTCATAAGTCAAATGGGGAAAAAAAAAAAAAAACGAAAAAATGTTCAATGAAAAATGTATTTATTATGCGTCTAAAAAGCCTTTTTTTTTTTTAGAGAGAAAAAATACTTTAACGCATGAGAGAGAGCTGCTGCAGAGTCACTTCCAATAGGAGCTCGTTTGTTTGACGTCTCATCCGAAGGACGGAGCACAAGGAGGTGAAGTGACTTGCTCAGGGTCACGCACACACACACACGCACACACAGGGAGTCAGTGGCTGAGCCGGGATTTGAACCTCCTGGTATCAAGACCCCCTTTTCTTTACCCGATGGACCACCGAGCTTAAGTACTTGTAATGAACCAGATAATTGATCGATTCCAGTTCAATTAACGCACTTATTTGTCATTTTGATCAAAAAATATCTATCGTAGGTTTCTGTATTTGTACCTGCGATTGTTGCTTTGGTTACCTAGAATAAACAGAGAGTCATTTGGAATCAGACTCCCGCTGCACAGCAGCGTGATCCAGTCCTGGTTTCACTAGGAGTTTAATAAATCAGACACACCTGAGCTTGTTACCTAGACACACTGGGGGTTGATCAAGCTGGCAAACCTGGAATGGATCACACTGCTGTTGAACAGGAGTCTGATTGCCATCAGTGAGCTCTATAGAAATACTGAAACCACAAAAGTGATTCAAATGTATTTGCACCTCTTGGTGCATGACAAATCAGGGTATTATTGTCATTATAAATTGGTAAACGATGCCTTTCCACTGCGATTGTAAACATTTTTTATACATCCCATAGATTTTTTAATGTTTGTTTAGGTTAATCATTTGATAATACCAAGCATTGAAAGGACTGTAACCTTTCTGTACAGACCGATGTGCGGTGTTTGGATGGCAAATAAAGTTGCTCCCCTCCCCACCTCCCCCCCGAAACCTCGACCCGTCCAAATCATTTGATTACCAGAGAGGGAACGACAGTGCCACCTAGTGGTCAAGACGCGGAACGACACCCGTTTCCTCCTTTCTTGCATGTAAACAGACAATCAAACAATTTTTTTTTTTTTTTTTTTTTTTTTTTTTAAAAAGACAGTGGATAACACTCCGCTACGTAAAACTCAGCGCCAAACCTGATCTGTCGCTTACGTTCCTTTGCGTTGTGGCTTTATTTTTTAGTCCCTGCAAAAAAAAAAAAAAAATGATGCCTCCCCATTTCACATTCTGACAGCAAAAAAAAAAAAAAAAAAAAAATTCCTGATCCGTCGTGTGTCCCCGGTTACTCTTTTTATTTTTCCTCCTGCCCTCCCCTTTCTGTCAGTTCTCTCTCTCTCTCCCTGGGAGGGGGGGTTGGAAGGGGAGGGGTGTTTACAGGGGCCCCCCCCGTTAGCTGTTTTTGAGCAGCAGTTTGTCCTCAGAGCAGCGGAATGTGGCCCCGGGAACCGGTTCCTCTGTGAATCGCTGGCAGGCGTCGGTGGTCACTTGCTTGCAAGATCTAAGGTCCAGCCGTGTGAGAGAGGCGCAGCGCTTGAAGAGAGGCAGGCAGTGATCAGTGAGACGCCCACAACCTGAGGACAGAGACACACACAGAGCAGGGTTACAAACTCACACTAGCCCTGCTGCTGCTGCTGCACCCAGTCCTGGGGTTCAGAGCTCCCCTCAATGAAGTCTAGTATTATTAATATTGAAATGATCAGGAGCCAGGAGTTTGAGCAGGGTTAGAAACTCACACTAGCCCTGCTGCTGCTGCACCCAGTCCTGGGGTTCAGAGCTCCCTCAATGAAGTCTAGTGTTATTATTATTAATATTGAAATGATCAGGAGCCAGGAGTTTGAGCAGGGTTGCACCCAGTCCTGGGGTTCAGAGCCCCCTCAATGAAGTCTAGTATTAAATATTGAAATGACAGGAGCCAGGAGTTTGAGCAGCCCTAGCCCTGCTGCTGCTGCTGCACCCAGTCCTGGGGTTCAGAGCTCCCCTCAATGAAGTCTAGTATTATTAATATTGAAATGATCAGGAGCCAGGAGTTTGAGCAGGGTTACAAATTGAAAGGATCTCTGTACCCAGGACAGGTTGAGCCCTCAATGAAGTCTAGTGTGTATTATCAGTGGTGAGTTAGCAGCGGTCAACAGATTCACGGCTTGGTCGCCCACGTGGCCGCAGTGGCTCAAGTCCAGTTTGGTCAGGTGGGGCATGTGGCGAACCAGCAGCCGCACAGAGCTGTCCGTCACATCGAGGCCGGCCAATCGGATCTCTGTCACGTTCTGGAACCACCCCCTGCCATCATGGTTACCTGTAAAAAAACAAATATATATTAAATAGTTCTTTTAAAAAAAACGACTGCGTTTCAAAAAAAAAAAAAAAAAAAAAGAAGTTAACTGCGATTAATTGACAGCCCTAATTTAATTTTATATCTTGCAATTTAAAAAAAAAAAAAAACTCTTTTCAGTAGTTTATGAAATCTAAAAAATCATATTGCATGTATTAGCTTCAAGTCTGGATGCAATGTGAATACATTTGGCATATCCAATTATTTTTAGGCTCAGTTCCCCGCTAGCACCCCCCTGCGCTTGACTCGGGAGGGGTGAAGATGAACCCACGCTGTCCTCCGAAGCGTGTGCCGTCAGCCGCCCGCTTCTTTACACGCTGCAGACTCACCGCGCAGCCGCCTCAGAGCTACAGCGTTGGAGGACAACGCAGCTCTGGGGCAGCTTACAGACAAGCCCGCAGGCGCCCGGCCAGACCACAGGGGGGCGCTGGTGAGCCGAGGACCCCTGGCCGAACTAAACCCCCTCCCCGGCGGCGCTCTGCCAATTGTGCTCCGCCCCCTGGACTCGAACCGGCGACCTCAATGCAAAAGGAGTCTTATTTCCATCCCTGCTGTCACCCTGGGTAACCATTCGAAGACGGTCACATGTCTGTCTGTCTCCGTCTGTGTGATGCTAACCTGTTCTGTCAGCAGGGGGCGCCAGCAGCTCTCGGAGGTGCGATTCCTTGACTTCCTCGACCCAGCGCAGGTCCAGGAGACGCAGGCAGGGGCAGCAGGAGGAGCAGAGAGCAGAGACCGAGGACCAGGAGCACCCAGAGAGGATGAGCTCCTTCAAACCTGCAGGGGAGGAGAGCGGAGAGCAGTGAGAAGCCATGAGCATCGAATCAGAGGGGGAAAGCTAGCTGCAAACCTGCAGGAGAGAAGAGCAGAGAGCGGAGAGCAGTGAGAAACCATGAGCAATCAGAAGTGAGAAGCTGGAGCCGTGGAGCCAGACTGATGTGAAAACGAAAACGAGATTCGAGTTTTAAGGGGGGGGGGCATCGGATTCATCAGAGCTTGGAAACTAGTGGGGGAGAGAGAGAGAGAGAGGGAGGGAGAAAGACAATTACCCACAATGCCCACACCCGACAGCTACTCCCACCCATCTCCATATGCCAACCAACGTACCCTGCAGCCGGTTGATCAGCCACATTAGTTGCTTTTTTGAGATAGTGGTCCAGCCCAGGTCCAGTGTAACAGGTTGGCGGCGGATTATACCACTTAGCATGGGAGGGGTGATGGATTTGCGCCGGCTCAGGTCAATCTTGGTCCACAGCCGCTTGTCGCAACACCTGATTGGACGAGACATGCGGGTGAGAAAAAAAAAACAGATCAGCCACTGACTCCCTGTGTGTGTGTGTGTGACCCTGAGCAAGTCACTTCACCTCCTTGTGCTCCGTCCTTCGGATGAGACGTCAAACAAACAAGCTCCTATTGGAAGTGACTCTGCAGCAGCAGCAGTTGTTGATGATGCAGAGTTCACCCTCCTAGTCTCTAAGTTGCTTTGGATAAAAGCGCCTGCTCAATGACTCATTGAAAAATAATAATAATAATAATAATAATAATAATAATAATGAGACATTCTCCCATTTTCTTCCCTCCAACTCACCATCGGCTCCAAGTCCTGCAAACCCTCATGCACACGCACAGCTCCCTGTGACTCAGGTGCAGGAACACAGCGAGCCAGACGTCCCTCTGCATGACGTGATCGGAACCCGAGTCCAGGGGCAGGGAGTCGGGCTCGGGCGAGTCGGGAGGGGGGCGGACCAGGTGCCTCTCCATCTGGACCGGTTTGGGCGGGGAGGGGACGGCCGGGCGCTTCAGGAACTGGGAGTGGGTGGCCAGCCGCTGGACCGCTGGCGGCTGCCGGGAGTTACGGCTGGGCTGGGCGGCTGCCCCAGCCTTGCCGCGGTTCTTGCTTCTCCGAAAACGGCCGCCGTTGTTATTCTCTTTCTCCTGAGAAGAGGCAGAGCCGGCGCGGACTCCCCCGGCTCTGGTGCGGCCATTTCGCGAAATGTTTTTTGGAGGCTGGATCGCCTCTTCCTCCTCCTCTTCCTCCTCCTCTTCCTCGTTGTCGTCTTCTTCGTCCGCCGCCTCCTCCTCCTCATCCTCATCCTCCTCCTCCTCCTCCTCTCTGTCTTCTTCCTCATCCTCGCTCTCCTCCTCGCTGGCGCTGAACCCCAGTTCCGCTAGCCTGCGGTCTCGTTCTTTGTTCTTGGAGGCCCCACGGACCGGGGGAGGCAGAGGCGGGGGGGAGGCCCGTTCGGAGCCCTGGCAAAGAGAGTCCGAGTCCGAGTCGGAGTCCGAGCTGGAGCTGGAGCTGGTGCTGGAGTTTCTGACCCGCTCCAGCATCTGGCACATGCGTTTGAAGCGCTCCAGTTTCTCTCTCTGGTGGGAACGGTGGTCCGGTGGGTTTTGGGGGGCTGGAGTTTCTGGGGTTGGAGGCGAGGGCTTCTGTTTCTGGGATATTAAAAAATAAAAACAACAGACACAAAACAAACAGTCAATTTTTACAATACGAATTCAGTTAAACACTCAAAAAAACGAATTTTCTGTTTGTGTGAATTATTTTCAACCTCCCCCTCCCATAGGGGGTGCTCTAGTTCTAGTGCAAAGGATATTGGGAAACGTATGCTCTTGCATCCAGATTAGCGCTTCTGTTCTGTATTTGAGTGCTTGTTTGGGGACTACATATCCCATGATGCATTTCGTGTTGCCCTAGTGCAAGGTGGATCTGAACAATACGCAGAGTCCCTTCACCACGGACATAAACAAACAAGACAGCTGCTTCTGCACCCAGCGCTCAAAGAATATCACGGACATTTGCAGAGCTTTTTAGATGTTATAGTAATAAAATAACGACTTGGATCGCATTATTGAGGAGTTTGGTGATAAAACGAGCGATCAGGAGATGATTTATCGGTATGCACTACTATGAAGAGGTATATGAAAAATACAGCGAACAAGGAGCGAGGCTGGAGATGCAGTACTGAGTGTCCTGTTGATATGCAGAGCCTTCTAAACCTGTTTTACTGTGAAAAAAAATACTTTTAAAACAGCGCGTCTAAAATAAACTGCACGTGTGAAAATAAATTGGACCTGACGCGCTGAATAAATGGACCACAAAGGGTTAAATGCCTAGTCTAGTTAAATACTAGTTTTTAATCCATAAAACCTGAATTGAATAAATCAAAACACACCTTTTTTAGATGTTTTTCTCGTCCTCCTTTTACCTGTTGAGAAAAAAAAAAATAGAAATGGGACGCAAACTCTCAAAAACAGTTAATTCTGCAGTGGGGGGGGGCTCATTCACACAGCTACAGTACTTCTTTGCAGGGCTGGGAATCAGACTGCACAGCAGTGTGATCCAGTCCTGGTTTCACTAGGAGTTTAATAATCAGACACACCTGAGCTTGTTAGCTAGACACACTGGGGGCTGATCAAGCTGGTAGTAAAACCTGGAATGGGTGACGCTGCTGTGCCATTGGGTCCTCTGTTTCTCTCCGTCTCTCCCTCCCTCCCTCCCCTCCTCTCCCTCCCCCCTCCCTGTCTCTCCCTCCCTCCCTCCCTCCCTCTCTCTCCCCCTCCTTCTCCTTCTCTCCCTCCTCCTTCTCTCTCCCCTCCCTCTCCTTCTCCCCCCCTCCCCCTCCCTCCTCCTCGTCTCTCCCCCCCCTCCATCCTCCCTGTCTCCCTCCCTCCCTCCCTGTCCGTCTCTCCCCCTCCCCCTCTCCCCTCTCTCTCCCCTCCCTCCTGTCTCTCCCCTCCCTCTCCGTCTCTCTCCCCTCCTCCTCCCTCCCCCTTCCGTCTCCCCCTCCCTCAGTTTTCTCTCTCTCCTCCCTCCCTCTGTCTCTCTCCCCTCCCTCTCCCCTCCTTCTCCTTTCTCTCCCCCTCCTCCGGTCTCTCCCCTCCCTCTCCGTCTCTCTCCCCCTCCTGTCTCTCCCCTCCTCCCCCTCTCTCCTCCCTCCCTCCCTCCCTCTCGTCTCCCCTCCTCCCTCCCTCTGTCTCTCCCCTCCCTCCCTCCTCTCTCTCTCTCCCTCCCTCCCTCCGTTTCTCCCTCCTCCCTCTCTCTCCCTCCCTTCCTCCCTCTCTCTCTCTGTCTCTCCCCCTCCCTCTCTCTTTACCTTCTTCTTGGGCCCTGTGTCCTGGGGTACCTCCTTCTCTTTTTTGCGCTTGTGGCCCCCCTGTACCCCCTCTTCCTGGGCCGAGGACGACTTCTTGCTGGGGGTGGGGTCGTCCATCAGTTTCCAGCGTCCCACCTCCCCGTTGTCCAGCCGTCTCTTTCCAGTTCCATCCTCCTGGTCCTGCAGAAACACAAAAAGAAAAATAATTTAAAAAGGAGACTCACACAGGCGTCACAGGGCAGCACAGGGTTACAATGCAAGCTTCATATTTAAACACAGTGGCGTTTACAGCAAGGGTTAAATCACAATACTACTAGAATACAATATGAACTAGGATGCAGCCAGTTAGGATCACAGCAAGTTGTATCTACAATGACAAAGTGCAAGGATAGCGCATCAGCTGAGGGTCCAGTAACGTGGTGCTGAGGTCAGGAGAGTCCAGCGCAGAGGGCGGAGGAGGGGGAGTCTGAAAAGGGAGAGATGATACATGGGATTCGCAGTCTGAAAAGAGGAATAGAGAGAAATAGAGCGAGAGAGAACAAGAGACAGAGCAAGAGAGAGAGAGAAACAGAGAGAGACAGAGAGAGTGTGAGGGAGAGGACAGAGAGAGGAGAGAGAGAGAGAGAGAGGAGGGGACAGAGAGGAGAGAGACAGGAGAGAGGAGCGAAGAAAGAGCGAGACAGAGACAGAGACAGAGAGAGGAGAGAGAGAGAGAGATGGAGACAGGAGAGGGAGGGAGAGAGGAGACAGAGACAGGAGAGAGGAGCGAAAGAGAGAGCAAGACTCACCTTGCTGGTTTTCCCCTCCTTGTTACACTTCGGACACTCCCAGCAGTTTGGGATTTCGTTGTTAATGATGCCCTCAGCTTTGCTCATCTGAAACGAGAGACAGACAGACAGACACACAGACAGCCAGACAGACAGCCAGACAGACAGACACACAGCCAGAGACAGACAGACAGCCAGCCAGCCAGCCAGCCAGCCAGACACACAGCCAGACAGAGACAGACAGAGACAGACAGCTCTGTTAGTGACAGGCATACTCAGGCTATATCTCCAGTCTATATCACATCACCACTGCTGGAAATACAAAATCACAGGCATTAGTGGGGTGAAGTAAACACAGTCTATACCTGTACATCATCATCATCATCATCATCAATAATGACAATACTATTAATCTTCATCACCAATTGTCCGTCTTGATCATAATTTTATTTAATTTAATTTTTTATTATTTAGTAGGTCGCTAATTGTTTATCATTTTTTTCTCTCTGTTTCTGTTTGGAATAGCCAATTATTTTTAGGCTCGGCTCACCGCTAGCACACCCCCGCGCTGACTCGGGAGGGGTGAAGATGAACCCACGCTGTCCTCCGAAGCGTGTGCCGTCAGCCGCCCGCTTCTTTACACGCTGCAGACTCACCGTGCAGCCGCCTCAGAGCTACAGCGTCGGAGGACAACGCAGCTCTGGGGCAGCTTACAGGCAAGCCCGCAGGCGCCCGGCTGGACCACAGGGGGGCGCTGGTGAGCCGAGGACCCCCCTGGCCGAACTAATAACACCTTGAATCTTCCTTCAGGAGACTATCGTGCCCAAGGGCAGCCTGGCTATATCGCGTACTCACAGGAGAAAACACATGGGGTCCCCCCTGGTTCAAATCCTGGCTCAGCCACTGACTCCCTGTGTGTGTGTGTGTGTGTGTGTGCGTGTGCGTGTGTGTGCGTGTGACCCTGAGCAACTCACTTCACCTCCTTGTGCTCCGTCCTTCGGATGAGACATCAAACAAACAAGCTCCTATTGGAAGTGACTCTGCAGCAGCAGCAGCAGCAGTTGTTGATGATGCAGAGTTCACCCTCCTAATCTCTAAGTTGCTTTGGATAAAAGCGTCTGCTAAATGACTCATTAATACTTATAATAATAATAATAATAATAATAATAATAATAATAATAATAATAATAATGTTATTACCTTGAGGCAGCGCGGGTGGACGATCTCGTTGCAGATGGTACACTCCATGAGAGACTGGTTAAACTTCTCGTCTTCATCCTCAACTGTGTCCTCTTTCCCAGCTTCTCCGCAGGTCAGACAGACCGCCGTGTGAGGCAGCACGGGCTGTGGGGCAAAGGGCAGAGGTCAGAGGTCAGCAAGGGGTCCCGTACAACAGGCTTCGAAGCCGACCCCAATTCGAAAAAAAGTCTTTGATCGGAAACACAAAAAGTTTGACCTGCCAATTAAAAAAACTAAACGCAGTAGTCTATCTAGCAGATAGGTCAGATAAGGTTCGAAGTGGTTCTAAATTGAGGGTCCCCCTAGTGGCTCATCCAGTTACAGCATCAGGAGCGCAGGATGAGTCACACAGCTTCCGAGATTCGCGTCCGAGCTGTGCAAAGTGGACGAACTTTGCTGGGGTCTCCTAAGGGGGGCGTCACGTTGGCTCTGACTCTTCCTGGGGGAGGGATGGGAAACCGGCAGGGACTCCTTCTCCTCATCGCACAGCAGCAAACCCTACTGGCCAGACACCGAGCACATTCAGAGTGGATAAAAAGCAGGGCTGATCTCTGTTCTCTGGGCTCAGTAGCCACGCCCACCTCTGCTCTGGATTGCTTGGCGTAAAAACGATTCTGGGTTTAACCCTTTGTGGTCCATTTATTCAGCGCGTCAGGTCCAATTTATTTTCACACGCGCAGTTTATTTTTGACGCGCTGTTTAAAAGTATTTTTTTTCCCACAGTAAAACAGGTTTAAAAGTCTCTGCATATCAACAGGACACTCAGTACTGCGTCTCCAGCCCCGCTCCTTGTTCGCTGTATTTATCACATACCTCTTCATAGTAGTGCATACCGATAAATCATCTCCTGATCACTCGTTTTATCACCAAACTCCTCAATAATGCGATCCAAGTCATTATTTTATTACTATAACATCTAAAAAAAGCTCTGCAAATGTCTGTGATATTCTCTGAGCGCTGATGCAGTAGCAGCCAGCTTGTTTCCTTATGACCGCCCCTATGTAATGCCAGGGGCATGTATGACTATTCATGAGATAGGCCCTTTTTTTTTCGGCTTGTCTCGGCTCCTGTCGCTCCCACTCGGCCACTGAATGGTTTTCTCGGCTTTTTCCGGAGAAAAAACGACTAGAAACCCGTTTTTTGCGTCTTTTTGATGATGTCGGACAGGGTCCGACATTGGACCGGATAGGAATAATTGCAATGTCGGACCAGGTCCGCAAAGGGTTAAGCTTGTGAGATTGGAGGGCGTTCAGAAGTCTGTGCTGTGTGGGGACTGCGGTGAGGAGAAAAACACAAAAACCTAGCTGGAAATTTCAAAGCGGGGTAAAATGAAAATAACAAATTGGTCACTCTAAATTAAAAAAATATATACATATATAACAAAATAATGTTAATTAGAATGCATCCAGATTTAAAGACAGAAGTAAAAATGATGTCACACTACATAGAACACCATTACGTCATGCAAGAATAAATCATGGATTTGAATGGAAACTATAACAACCTTGTGAAAGATATGGACAACATATCGAAACACTGGATAGAGAGATAGATATATATATAGGAATAGAGATAGATAGATAGATAGATAGATAGATGGAGAGATAGATAAGAGATAGAGATTGAGATTGATCGAGAGATAGAGAGAGATAGAGATAGAGAGAGATAGAGACATAGATAATGTAATTATAGATAGGTATGTAAAAATAATGTGATATCTTGTAACAATTGTAAATCGCCCTGGATAAGGGCGCCTGCTAAGAAATAAAATAATAATAATAATAATAATAATAATAATAATAGATAGATAAGAGATAGAGAGATAGACAGACAGATAGGAGATATATAGATAGAGATAGAGATAGAGAGAGAAAGAGATAGAGAGAAATAGATAGAGATAAAGAGAGAGATAAAGAGATGATATAGATAGAGATAGAGATGTAGCTAGAGAGATATACAGTACTGTGCAAAAGTTTTAGGCAGGTGTGAAAAAATGCTGTAAAGTAAGAATGCTTTCAAAAATAGACATGTTAATAGATTATATTTATCAATTAACTAAATGCAAAGTGAGTGAACAGAAGAAAAATCTAAATCAAATCCATATTTGGTGTGACCACCCTTTGCCTTCAAAACAGCATCAATTCTTCTAGGTACACTTGCACAAAGTCAGGGATTTTGTAGGCATATATATAGTCAGGTGTATGATTAAACAATTATACCAAACAGGTGCTAATGATCATCAATTCAATATGTAGGTTGAAACACAATCATTAACTGAAACAGAAACAGCTGTGTAGGAGGAATAAAACTGGGTGAGGAACAGCCAAACTCAGCTAACAAGGTGAGGTTGCTGAAGACAGTTTACTGTCAAAAGTCATACACCATGGCAAGACTGAGCACAGCAACAAGACACAAGGTAGTTATACTGCATCAGCAAGGTCTCTCCCAGGCAGAAATTTCAAGGCAGACAGGGGTTTCCAGATGTGCTGTTCAAGCTCTTTTCAAGAAGCACAAAGAAACGGGCAACGTTGAGGACCGTAGATGCAGTGGTCGGCCAAGGAAACTTACTGCAGCAGATGAAAGACACATCATGCTTACTTCCCTTCGCAATCGGAAGATGTCCAGCAGTGCCATCAGCTCAGAATTGGCAGAAAACAGTGGGACCCTAGTACACCCATCTACTGTCCGGAGAAGTCTGGTCAGAAGTGGCCTTCATGGAAGACTTATGCCAAAAAGCCATACCTCCGACGTGGGAAACAAGGCCAAGCGACTCAACTATGCACGAAAAAACACAGGAACTGGGGTGCAGAAAATGGCAGCAGGTGCTCTGGACTGATGAGTCAAAATTTGAAATATTTGGCTGTAGCAGAAGGCAGTTTGTTCGCGAAGGGCTGGACAGCGGTACACGAATGAGTGTCTGCAGGCAACAGTGAAGCATGGTGGAGGTTCCTTGCAAGTTTGGGGCTGCATTTCTGCAAATGGAGTTGGGGATTTGGTCAGAATTAATGGTCTCCTCAATGCTGAGAAGTACAGGCAGATACTTATCCATCATGCAATACCATCAGGGAGGCATCTGATTGGCCCCAAATTTATTCTGCAGCATGACAACGACCCCAAACATACAGCGAAAGTCATTAAGAACTATCTTCAGCGTAAAAAGAAGAACAAGGAGTCCTGGAAGTGATGGTATGGCCCCCACAGAGCCCCTGATCTCAACATCATCGAGTCTGTCTGGGATTACATGAAGAGAGAGAAGCAACTGAGGCTGCCTAAATCCACAGAAGAACTGTGGTTAGTTCTCCAAGATGTTTGGGCCAACCTACCTGCCAAGTTCCTTCAAAAACTGTGTGCAAGTGTACCTAGAAGAATTGATGCTGTTTTGAAGGCAAAGGGTGGTCACACCAAATATTGATTTGATGTAGATTTTTCTTCTGTTCACTCACTTTGCATTTTGTTAATTGATCAATATAAACTATTAACATGTCTATTTTTGAAAGCATTCTTACTTTACAGCATTTTTTCACACCTGCCTAAAACTTTTATATAGTATATATATATATATATATATATATATATATATATATATATATATATAGAGAGAGAGAGAGAGAGAGAGATATAGACAGAGATATAGACATAGATGTATTTTAGGTGGTGCTAAACTTTTGGCCATAGCTGTGCTGGGCAGAGCCTCGCTGTGCTGTACACAGGGGCAACGGTGGCAGGACCACACTGTATAACACTGATATAAAACAGAACTACAGCAGCTACCCAGCACAGTGGGGTCTATATGAAGTTGTAATCTAGTGCGCTGGCATTGCCCGCTGTGTGCTGGGCAGAGCCTCGCTGTGCTGTGCTGTACACAGGGCAATGCTGGAGCGACCACACTGTATAACACTGATATAAAACCCTGCACAGAACTACAGCAGCTACCCAGCACAGTGGGGTCTACATGAAGCTGTAATCTAGTGCGCATGTGATTTGGGCTCAGTCTGGGACTCGAGGACTCACCGCAGTGCACTGCCTCATCAGACAGGACTGCTTCATGCGACCTGGTCCTCCAAACTTCTTCATGTCCTTGCAAAAGTGGCACTCCCCACATTCCGTCCGCGTGCAGGCGTCACATTTCCTGCAGCGCGTCCTGCGCCTCCGGGCCCCTCCCAGTACCTTAGAGGATGACATTCCTGCAGCCAGCTTCAGCGAACACTGGGGAGAAGAGAGACAGGGAGACGTGAACAGGGATGGAATCAGACTCCCGTTGCACAGCAGCGTGATCCAGTCCTGGTTTTACTAGGAGTTTAATAATCAGACACACCTGAGGGGGGTTGATCAAGCTGGTAGTAAAACCTGGAATGGGTGACACTGCTGTGGATTAGGAGTCTGATTCCCATCCTTGCAATAATAAAGCTGGTTATCATCACAGGGCTGGGAATCAGACTCCCGCTGCACAGCAGTGTGATCCATTCCTGGTTTCACTAGGAGTTTAATAACACACCTGAGCTTGTTACCTAGACACACTAGGGGGCTGATCAAGCTGGTAGAAAAACCTGGAATGGATCACACTGCTGTGCAATAGGAGTCAGATTCCCATTCCTGATTACATGAGAGCGACTAGAATCCAAGGGGACGGTCGCAAACACCATCAAAATGGAAGGTGAATATTTAAAAGGGTCATTAAATTCAATTGCGAACGAACTTATTAGGATTGAAAACATAACTCACTTCACCTAGAACGGGCTTAGTAAAAGACAAAGGCTGTGGCATTTCTCCTCTCTTCAGGTACCGCTCCCAGTTAAACAATTACTAAAGACTTCAAAGGGGGGGCCCACGCTTACACCAGGAGCCTACAGTGCTCAAAAAAAAAAAAAAAAGAACGAAAGAAAACGAACAGGGAATCAGTTTTGATCAATTATTTACTTGAGCCTCTGCAATAAACGTTCTTCATTCGACTGACCCACTTTTTCACATTTCAATCCATCACCAACCTCCATAAAATAATTATCGATAGCAGAGGTAGAAACTCACACTAGCCCTGCTGCTGCTGCTGCTGCTGCTGCACCCAGTCCTGGGGTTCAGAGCTCCCCTCAATGAAGTCTAGTATTATTAATATTGAAATGATCAGGAGCCAGGAGTTTGAGCAGGGTTACAAACTCACACTAGCCCTGCTGCTGCTGCTGCTGCTGCACCCAGTCCTGGGGTTCAGAGCTCCCCTCAATGAAGTCTAGTATTATTAATATTGAAATGATCAGGAGCCAGGAGTTTGAGCAGGGTTACAAACTCACACTAGCCCTGCTGCTGCTGCTGCTGCACCCAGTCCTGGGGTTCAGAGCTCCCCTCAATGAAGTCTAGTATTATTATTATTAATATTGAAATGATCAGGAGCCAGGAGTTTGAGCAGGGTTACAAACTCACACTAGCCCTGCTGCTGCTGCTGCTGCACCCAGTCCTGGGGTTCAGAGCTCCCCTCAATGAAGTCTAGTATTATTATTATTATTAATATTGAAATGATCAGGAGCCAGGAGTTTGAGCAGGGTTACAAACTCACACTAGCCCTGCTGCTGCTGCTGCTGCACCCAGTCCTGGGGTTCAGAGCTCACCTCAATGAAGTCTATTATTATTAATATTGAAATGATCAGGAGCCAGGAGTTTGAGCAGGGTTACAAACTCACACTAGCCCTGCTGCTGCTGCTGCCAGTCCTGGGGTTCAGAGCTTGAAGTCTAGTATTATTATTATTAATATTGAAATGATCAGAGCCAGGAGTTTGAGCAGGGTTACAAACTCACACTAGCCCCTGCTGCTGCTGCACCCAGTCCTGGGGTTCAGAGCTCCCCTCAATGAAGTCTAGTATTATTATTATTAATATTGAAATGATCAGGAGCCAGGAGTTTGAGCAGGGTTACAAACTCACACTAGCCCTGCTGCTGCTGCTGCTGCACCCAGTCCTGGGGTTCAGAGCTCCCCTCAATGAAGTCTAGTATTATTATTATTAATATTGAAATGATCAGGAGCCAGGAGTTTGAGCAGGGTTACAAACTCACACTAGCCCTGCTGCTGCTGCTGCTGCTGCACCCAGTCCTGGGGTTCAGAGCTCCCCTTGTTCAGGTGTATTATTGAAATTAGCAGGTAGGTGCCAGTCCAGGGCAGGCTTGAGGCTTGGACTGAACTGCTCCCTCCCTCCCTCCCTCACCCCCCTCAGAGAAAGGGGGCTCCCTCCAGTCCAGGGCAGGCTTGAGGCACAGAGACCAAGCTGCTCCCTTTTCTCAATTCAAAATAACTGACGTTGCTGGCAGTCTGGGCTATGGATTACAGGCATCGCACAGCAGGGTGATCCATTCCTGGTTTCACTAGGAGTTTAATAATCAGACACACCTGAGCTTGTTAGCTAGACACACTGGGGGGCTGATCAAGCTGGTAGTAAAACCTGGAATGGATCACACTGCTGTGGAATAGGAGTCTGATTCCCATCCCTGCAATAATACTATTACACAGTGGCAGGAAAGAGGACAAAAAAGTTAAATAGAATCGCTCCTTGCCTTCTCTCAGTTTAAACCGGTCTACCTTAATACCTCGGCCCTTTTTTTTTTTTTTTTTTTTTTTTTCCAATGCTAGCATTCATGATGAGACAAGAACGAGCCTTTACTTCCTTGAAATAACGCAGTGAAATCCGCATTTTCTTGTTGATCAAGTTATCGATGAGGTTGAGCAACGCTTTTCAACCCATCTGGTAAATGCACCATGTATTAATTATTATATAACGTGACATCATATATCATTGAATTCATTATCCAGCGCAATGCAGGGTATAGGGGGTAAAAAAAATACGTAGTGTATTTTGGTCTGTTTATATTCTGGATAATTTTATAAAGAGACATTGTGGTTTTATCTCTAAAAGGTATTTCAAAACAGGTTTTTACTGCAATGATGTCGATTATTTTAGGATGGTTTTACGTTCCCTCGCTCAACTAAACAATAAGACGTATTTTACAATCAAAAGACGGGTATGAAAACGTATTTATATATTATTTCACTCAAGGTGTAGGTTTACAAATTAAAAAATACACCCCGCTCCCACCACTAAAACAACAAGTTAAAATTGCCGCCGCCCGTTTTAAGACGTTTGTGTTATGAAAACGAAAAAAAAGACGCGTTTTTTTTTTTCAAAATGAATTTTTAAACCTGTCAATATACGATGACGTGATCTCTAAACATTAAAATCAAAACCAAAAAGAGAACACCTACACACCCCAGTATTAATACACACAGTAGATTGAAGAGAGATCATTATATATATATATATATATATATATATATATATATATATATATATATATATATATATATATATATAAATACAGCAGCGTAAATATATGTATATTTTCTTCTATTTAATATATAATCCCCGTCTGCCTTATATTTCCTCAACAGACGATTCCTCGAGTTAATAATATCACAGCTTCGTGTGGTCGAACTTAATCTTCGATAATACAGTTCAGGCATATTTATTTATTTATGTATTTTTTAGTTAGCGTGAAGTGAACAACATATTCAAAAAAAAAACATATGATGGCCTTTTTTTTTAAAAAAAAAAAAATGGTTGTGACTGAGGAGGAACTAAAAAAGAAACGCGTTTGATTATAAATCCCCGACACAGTCACAAGAAACGTGATTATTATTAATAATAATAATAATAATAATAATAATAATAATAATAATAATTATTACCTGTCCGTATCTCGTTGCATACTGGCGGATGTACACATCAAAACAAACGGGTTGCGAGATCTTCTGTGTTTTATAACATCCCCATATTTTTTTTGTTTTTTTTCTAAACTATGTAGTTTTTTCTTCAACAGAACAACCTAATCTATCTTCTGAATGAAGGATGGTTAGCGTATTGTTGTGTGTGTGTGTGTTTTCTGTGAAATACGTTTCGTTGTGGTTGGTACTATTATTTTATAAATAAAGCTTAATTCTTTAAATAACTTAACATTTTAAAATGAAAAAAAACAATACAACGATCGTACAAAAAAAAACCCTTGTTGTTGTTTTGTTGTTTCGTTTAATAATTTAAAAAATAAAAACCCTCATGCGTTTCGAAAAGCACTTTCGGCTATCTCCATTATCCCTAAATCCACCATCATGGCGGGCCGAGGGTCACCCACCCCCGCCCTCTTCCTTCAAAAGGGGACGGGCCCCGGCCGGGGATGGGAAATGTAGTTTTTCAGCCGACCTCTCTCCCATTCAGTCGCGTCAGTGCCGGCCTGATATGGGACTACAAACAACATGGCAGCTGAATGTTTGATTCCGGCGAGTGGTTGCTCTGAGATTTGGTCGAAAGGGACGGCGGTAGTTGTAGGCGCGGGAGTGGAATTTTTCATTGTTCTTCAGCAGAATGGAAGACGGCGGGGTTAATATACGACGTCTTGATGGGATGTGTAGTTTTTTTTAAATTTTTTATATGCACTCTTTCTCTGAGGGGGTGGGACGGAGGGAGGGAGCAGTTCAGTCTCATTTTGTACCTCTTTTGCATCACCTAGAATTTTAGGATTGAAACATCATTGAAAAAAAAAAAAAAAAAATTTCAATGTTAAGTATCTGGAAAACTACAAAGCGCTGGGTGTGGAATTCAATATGTTAACAAGGAACATTATTATTCAGCAGCTGAGGGAGTTCATTCATTGGACTCAAGGGAATTATTATGAAGCTGAGTGAGTTCATTCTATATAGAGGGTGTGAATTCAATATGTTAACAAGGGAACATTATTCAGCAGCTTTCATTGGACTCTATGAAGCTGAATGAGTTCATTCTATATAGAGGTGTGCAATTCAATATGTTAACAAGGGAACATTATTCAGCAGCTTTCATTGGACTCTATGAAGCTGAGGGAGTTCATTCTATATAGAGGGTGTGCAATTCAATATGTTAACAAGGGAACATTATTCAGCAGCTTTCATTGGACTCTATGAAGCTGAGGGAGTTCATTCTATATAGAGGGTGTGCAATTCAATATGTTAACAAGGGAACATTATTCAGCAGCTTTCATTGGACTCTATGAAGCTGAGTGAGTTCATTCTATATAGAGGGGGGTGGAATTCAATATGTTAACAAGGGAACATTATTCAGCAGCTTTCATTGGAGGGGTGGAATTCTATGAAGCTGAATGAGTTCATTCTATATAGAGGGTGTGCAATTCAATATGTTAACAAGGGAACATTATTCAGCAGCTTTCATTGGACTCTATGAAGCTGAGGGAGTTCATTCTATATAGAGGGTGTGCAATTCAATATGTTAACAAGGGAACATTATTCAGCAGCTTTCATTGGACTCTATGAAGCTGCGTGAGTTCATTCTATATAGAGGTGTGCAATTCAATATGTTAACAAGGGAACATTATTCAGCAGCTTTCACTGGACTCTATGAAGCTGAGGGAGTTCATTCTATATAGAGGGTGTGTAATTCAATATGTTAACAAGGGAACATTATTCAGCAGCTTTCATTGGACTCTATGAAGCTGCGTGAGTTCATTCTATAGGGTGAGGATTACTTATAACATAATACATGTGTGCATGTGTATATAATAAATACATAGCTTAAATAATATAATACTCTTAATATTCATGAGCGACCTGTATTTGTTTCTTAATTTTTTTAAAACGTGTTCACTCCCACAGTTGCCAAGTCCGCTTATAATAATAAGCGGACTTGTGCTTGTCGTGTTTTGAGAGTCGCGGGTTGCGTTTTCAATTTTACCGTGTATTGACGTCATTAGAATTTCAGAATCCTCCTATCCTCACTCCAATTCAACCAAGAAAATACATAAGGGCGTCTGCTAAGAAATAAATAATAATAAAATAATATATACATACATATATATATATATATATATGGAATTTGTATAAACACCGCCACGCCCCTTCCTCGGAAATGGGTTGGGCTTGTTTAGGGCCGTGCCGCTTATTTTTTTCACGCGAGACTTGGCAACACTAATTCGTTTCCTTCCCTCTCCGAGTAATTATTATTTTTTGTTTTTAATTATTTATTTATTTTTTATTACTTAAACTAGAGCAGATGTCTGAGGCAGATGAACCCTGGCGATGTGGCGAATGGCTGTTGGAAATGAAAGTCAGGGGGCAGACAAACTGAAACGCGATTGCGGTCTCTCCCTGAAAACTAACTACAGCTGTGATTATTATTATTATTATTATTATTATTATTATTATTATTATTAATAATAATAAAGACTACCGGGGTGCACTTTTTTCAGCCTTCCCTCCTCTATCTTTTTCGCTATACGGGTCTGCCCATCGCCTTTTGTGGTCTCTCCCTGAAAACTAACTACAGATGTGATTATTATTATTATTATTATTATTATTATTATTAATAATAATAAAGACTACCGGGGTGCACTTTTTTTTCAGCCTTCCCTCCTCTATCTTTTTCGCTATACGGGTCTGCCCATCGCCTTGGACCTGAGCCCCGGAACTGGCCCGTCTGACCGATTGCGTCGCTCCACGCCCCGATGCATCCCGGAGCCGCCTCGTCCAGCGGAGTGACCGGTGAAGCCGAACAGCGTAGCACCGGACCCGGCGCCGCCTCGTCCGACCGAGCCGGCTCAATAACGACCTACCGGGATTTCGTAACCAGCACCTACCTGGACCTGATGAGCGCCAACCAGCACTCCATTCACGCCTTGAACTGGAGGCGGCTGTACCTCAGCCGGGCGAAGCTGAAAGCCTCCAGCCGGACATCAGCTCTCCTCTCCGGGTTTGCTATGGTGAGTCGAACCGGTGTGTGCGGTTGACCGGAGCGGGGGAATGGCTGAGAGGGACGGGGGTGGGCTGAGGCAGGCAATTTTAAATTTGTCTTTCCCGTGGGACTTTTTCTCGCTCTTAATTGTATGAATACTTGTACTGTGATTCTTGATATTTATTTTTGTTTAAGACTGTAAGTCGCCCTGGATAAGGGCGTCTGCTAAGAATTAAATAATAATAATAATAATACATTTTTTTCAGTGGTATGTGCTTATTTTATCGTGTTAAAATATATTATATTTTCATTTTGTCAAACTTTAACTCGACTCGTGTGTGATACAACTGGTCCTAGTAGAAGTTATGTTTGAGAGTCTTGTATGATTATATTTGTCATATTTGTGTGTGTGTGTGTTTGTTTTTTTAAACGAGCTGGGTGTTGTGTTGTTTTTTTGTTGTTTTTTTTTAAATAAAAACTCTACCAAACTAAAACGAAACCGGAAACAGTTTGCCTCTCTCAATTGTAAATAATAACAACAATTAATTAAATTAATGCATTTAATTAAATAATTGCTGCGTTTTGTTGGCCTTTTTTTAATTTAATTTAATTTTTATAACCGCAACAAACTCTACAGCCCCGGATACGCGGTATTTCGTAACGTGTTTCCTAGAAGGCCCAATCAAAATACAGTCTAAATACCCTATTTGAATTGATGATGACGACGATGACTCATGGACTTCCGCAAGAAGCGTATTATTATTAAAAACATTGGCATTGTCTATAGCATTTAAACGGCACTTATTATTATTATTATTATTATTATTATTATTATTAGAACATGATATAAAAACCTCTTTGCTTTTACAATATCTGACAGTTCTAATTCTACATTACAAAATACAAAACGGAGTCAGTTTTTTACAGACGGGCTCTCAAAACTACTCTACTGTATTATTATTATTATTATTATTATTATTATTTATTTATTACCATTGTTACAAGATACCACATTATTTTTACATGCAATTCCCCACAACTCTGCTCTCTGTCTCCCCCTGCAGGTGGCCATGGTGGAAGTGCAGCTGGACAACAACTATGATTACCCCAGCGGCCTCCTCATGGCGTTCAGCGTGTGCACGACGGTGCTGGTGGCCGTCCACCTCTTCGCCCTGATGGTCAGCACCTGCATCCTCCCCCACATCGAAGCGGTCAGCAACATCCACAACCTGAACTCCGTGTGCGAGTCGCCCCACGAGCGGATGCACCGCTACATCGAGCTGGCCTGGGGCTTTTCCACCGCCCTGGGCATCCTCCTGTTCCTGGCCGAGGTGGTGCTCTTGTGCTGGGTCAAGTTCATGCCGTTAGGGCCCCCCCCCCCCAGCCAGCCAGAACGGGACCCCCCCCTACACCGCGGTGGGCTCTGGAACTGGCTGGAATGTGGCTCTGGTGTCCACTGTGATCATGGTCCCAGTGGGTTTTGTGTTTGTGGCTTTCGCCCTTCACTTTTTACCAGGTCGCTGGTGGGGCACAAGACTGACCGTCACAGGCAGGAGATTGACGTGCTGAACCAGATCAAGAGTCAGCTGGACGGGGCAGATACTGGAGTGCATGATGTGTGAAAGGGAGGGAGAGGGGAGAGGGAGAGGGGAGAGGGAGAGGGAGAGGAGGAGGGGGGGGAGAGGGAGGGAGAGGGGAGAGGGGGGGGAGGGAGGGGAGGGGGGGGGGAGAGGGGGAGGGGGGGGAGGGAGAGGGAGAGATAGAGATTTCTCTTGCCGTTTGATTAGGGGCTGACAATCAGGCAAGGTTCTCTGGTGTGGATCGGGGGCTGATTCACCGTTCAGACTGAAATAAGAAACAGCAACAGCTTTCTTATCGTTCAAAGGATAGTATTGTTCTGTGTTTGGGGGGGGGGGCTCAATTACTTAATTGAACCCTTAATTGAACTATTCATTAGCTTAATTAGACTTTTTTTTTTTTATTGTTTTCAGCTTTTTTAAACAGTTGGAGATTTTAAGGTAACTACGATTTTTATAAGCAACTTGAAATCTGCAACTTTTTTCGGAGGGAACAATTAAAAAGTTTTAATTTTTAAACACATTATTAGTTCAGTGTCTTCCGGTTTTTTCACTCCAACTTAAGCTCTCAATTCTTCGAGTGTTCTCATGTTTTTTGCTTTTTTTTCCGTTTGTTTGTTTGTTCAAGGTCTTAGGTTACAGTTCAGGATTTAAAAATAAATTAAATAAATTAATTAATTAATTCATAAATTAATAAATGCACTTTGATTCGAAATTGCCATGACCTGTGAAACATTTTGAAGCTCGGAGAGAGAGAGGTGTTTAAACCTGTCCGATTAACTAAATCAAAGAATTAGACCCATTTAAAATATTCGAGAGCTCTGGGTGGAACGACAACCAGAGGACACAGAGTTTGACTATTTTTGTTTGTTTCTTTGTTCTCCCATTGCAGTAGTAAGTTATTGAAAAAATAAAAAAAAATACCAAAAAAAATAACACTCAGAAGCTCCGTTGCCCTGGAAACTGGGTGTGCTGGGTAGTGGAATAAATTTAGCCTGTGGTCTCGGCCTGGATTATTTACATTGTTTATTTTTTATTTTTTATTTTTTTTAAACAAATTAATGTTAATAGGGATGTGTTAATGGTAGAAATGTTATGTTTTTTTACTTTTAAAGTTAACTTTAAACAATATTTTATTTAACACAAAAGAAAAAAGGTAAAACACGGGAGATGTATTCTCTCTGCCTGCTGCGATGCGCTGGAGGGAGTGGGTACGTTCACGGAAATCGTTCTGCGCAGGATCTGACCAATTTAGCCAATGGACGCGTTCACGGAGATCATTTTTAGAAGATCGTTAGATAAACTGGTCAGCTTCTGCACAGCATGATCTCCGTGAAACGCAACCATGGTTTCAGTTTGGCGGCCGCTTTCAAAACAAAGGATGTCACTGTGCCGCAGTGCATGCTGGGACTGGAGCCGTTGTGGAGAATACTGGTGGGGTGGGGTGGGTGGGGGGGTGGGTGTTGCCAAATACTGTTCCTTGCTAAATAGCATCTCCTGGTTAATATTATGCATCTTTGCTTCATACTGTCCTGCTCCGATTCTGATTTCTACCTTTGCAACTTGACGGGAGAATTATAAGAACATAAGAAAGTTTCCAAACGAGAGGAGGCCCCATTCGGCCCGTCTTGCTCGTTTGGTTGTTAGTAGCTTATTGATCCCAGAATCTCATCAAGCAGCTTCTTGAAGGATCCCAGGGTGTCAGCTTCAACAACATTACTGGGGAGTTGGTTCCAGACCCTCACAATTCTCTGTGTAAAAAAAGTGCCTCCTGTTTCTTGTTCTGAATGCCCCTTTATCTAAGCTCCATCCTGGCTAAACTAAGCTGTGTTTTTGACGATGATTTCCGCTCATAAAACCAGATATTTATTTATTTTTGTGTTTGTTTGAATAGGGCCAGCTGACCAAAAAAATATTATTATTGTTATTATTATTATTATTATTTTTTGGTTTGGTGGTCCAGCGGTTAAAGAAAAGGGAGTCTTGATACCAGGAGGTTCAAATCCTGGCTCAGCCACTGACTTCCTGTGTGTGTGTGTGACCCTGAGCAAGTCACTTCACCTCCTTGTGCTCCATGCTTCGGATGAGATGTCAAACAAACGAGCTCCTATTGGAAGTGACTCTGCAGCAGCAGCAGTTGTTGATGATGCAGAGTTCACCCCCCTAGTCTCTGTAAGTCGCTCTGGATAAAAGCGTCTGCTAAATGACCATTTATGAAATTTGCCATTGCACAAGGTTTGAGACCTGCTGTTTTCAGTAAAGCTTTGCTCATCTGAAGAATGAATTGAGGGGAGAGATATTTCACAAAGTGCACTTCATTTCAAACATCCTGCTTTTATAATGTATTTTATCTCTTTTATAATAAAAGCTTCTTTTTAAAAGCAAAAAAAAATAAAAAATATATACACATTAATTTGTTGTCTGTGTTTTTTTTTTTTGTTTGTTTTTTTCCTGTGTAACTTGGAATTTTCAGAATTACACAAATCAAGGATGGGAACGAGACTCCCGCTGCACAGCAGTGTGATCCATTCCTGGTTTCACTAGGAGTTTAATAACACACCTGAACTTTTTACCTAGACACACTGGGGGCTGATCAAGCTGGTAGCAAAACCTGGAATGGATCACACTGCTGTGGAACAGGAGTCTGATTCCCATCCCTGATATAATAATAATAATAATGCTGGTTATCATCGCTGGTTTTCATTCCAACCCAGCTCTTAATCACTTAACTAGACCCTTAACTGAACTGACCATTTGCTTAATTAGACCTTTGTACTTAGTTTGTGGCCTTGTAACACAAATACGTCTTACTTCCACGAAAAGTCTGTATCGGTCTGTTAATACGATTCTATGATTAAATCGTTGTAAAACGACGTCTGTATTTTCTTTCAAGTTTTGCTAGTCGTGAAACTTTTACAATCGTTGTCCGGCCCCCGTGCAAACCTATCCAACAAATAATAGACTTGAACGGCCGACATTTTTTTTTTTTAAAAAAAATACTCGTTACACCCATGCATGTGTTAAACCCGTTGTGTTTTTGAAACAGCTCGCTTTATAGTTATATTAATAATTTAAGAACTCATTTTTTTAAGAAAGGGCATTTGTGGAACGTATATTTTAAACTTGGTTGGCTTTTTGGTTGGTAGGCAAAAAACGTTTTTTTTTTTGTTTTGTTTTGTTTTAATCATGCAAATCAAAACGGGCCTTCTTTTATATTCGGTATAAAGTCTAATAACATTAAACACATTTTTTTTCAGTCCATTCCTTCTACTAATACTAAGCGAGTTTGTGATACAGGAACGTTAGACACATACCAATCGGCAGATTCAATCCCAAACCGCCAATTAAAAAACACATATATATTATTACAGCAACTGCAACAAAACGCTGGTTCTAACTAAAAACGGGCACAATATATATAAAAAAAACAATTTAAAATTATATCTGCAGCTGCTGATATATCCCTGATTTCTCGTTCTGTAATGCGGTATAATGCAGCTGATGCATAGTTCACACACCCTAGTTTCTGTGTAAGTCGCCTTGGATAAAGGCGTCTGCTAAATAATAATAATAATAATAATAATAATAATAATAATAATAATAATAATATATTATCACGTCACAGTCAGTATTGAATCAGCGGTTTGAAAACACACGCTGAGTTCATCCTCCACTCAGTGGTTTGCGCAGTTTCGATACGAGACTCTAGCTACCGAGTGGAATCGGTAGATTCGCCAAAGTCGCCACCCTTCAGAAAAAACCACCGGAGAGCGGTGAAAAAAAATAAAAAGCGAAGGTTTCGACACCGTCTCTCGCAGCAACCACGCGGTTCAACGTCAGGTGTCGTTAGCTGCAGCGGGGTATTTTTTTTTAGCTCGACAACGGCGTCGGAGGGCGGGCGCCGAGGCGAGTACGGAAAGTGCGAGTGAGGAGCCGCAGTAGCTGATGGAGGAGAAGCGGCTTTCAGGTCAGTGCGAGGCGGGGGCGCTTTTGCCGGAGTTATTATGATTTATTTTATTTGTTATTTTCGCTTTTAACCCGAAAATTTGAATTTGTAGGTTTGCGGGACGGGACGCGGAACGGTTAGCGACAGAAACGAGACCTCCGGGGTCGAGTTTAGGGGGAGAAAATTCGTGTGTTTATTTTCTCTCTCCGTTAGCCTGGGCCGCCCGGGATCCGCGGCTTGTTGTTGTTATCGTTCCCGGCCGAGGAGAGCGGCGGAGACGGGCGATTTAAAGCGCTTTTGTCGTACGCTACCAAACCGAAGCGCAGGGTTTTACAACGCAAAAAAAAAAAATTAAAATTAATGAAATCGCCCAAACCGTAGCAACGAGGATCCGTCCAATTAATTCAACGCGGGCATCATTGATACAGCATTACGATATTTAATAAGTTGCCAGCTACGCAGAAAAACGGGACGTTGTTTCAGTAATTATACAGCAGCATTTATAATAAGCCTATTATTTAGCAATTAGTCGTTTTTTTACAAGAATATGAAATACCGAAAACTCGATATTATTATTAGTAAGCATGGAGATTATTACGTCACTCAGTCTCGTTTTTACGAACAATACAATCGTGGGGGAAAAAGCGTCGCGTATCCATGTAGTAGATTTTATTTTTAAAAAAAGTTTATATATATATACAATATACAATATATATTTATATTTAACCCTTTTAAGTTACAAGGATTAAGTTACTATTTATTTATTTTTTTGCAACGAGGCGGTGCACGAAACAGGGTTTGAAATGAACTGACAGGTTGAATCTGGCGATTCAAAAGGTGGTCGGTTTCCTACGTGACTAAAAAATAACCGTTTGAACAACCTTGTGTATCTTAAGGGGTTAAAAACTAACAAAGTGTGTGTCTCTATCTATATATATATCATGTTTTTTTAACGTAAGAAAATGGTAACAAGAAATATATGTAAAATGTTAGTCTTTTTTTATATATTTTTTTATGTTGAATGATTATTACAGTCAGATCAGATTCGGTCACATTAGACAGTGGCCAGAAATCTACTAGGTAATGTAAACAAACTGGTGTACTAACAAGGCCTGGGTGCACAGAGCACAGCGTTCAGCCAGGTGTCGTATTGCCGTGTGAAATTGAACGTGGTTGTGCTTTTAAAATCAGCTTTTATTTCTCTATTCTGAACATTGATACTGGTGCTGATTTTATATAGTGCTGATCACTGTGTTGATTCAAAAATGGGATATTTCAAATATAACTTTATTGGGGCAGCAGTGTGGAGTAGTGGTTAGGGGCTCTGGACTCTTGACCGGAGGGTCGTGGGTTCAATCCCAGGTGGGGGACACTGCTGCTGTACCCTTGAGCAAGGTACTTTACCTAGATTGCTCCAGTAAAAACCCAACTGTATAAATGGGTAATTGTATGTAAAAATAATGTGATATCTTGTAACAATTGTAAGTCGCCCTGGATAAGGGCATCTGATAATAAATAAATAATAATGATAATGATGATGATAATAATAATTGGAGTGACCTTTGAGTCACATGGTCTAATTGCAGCAAGCCCATTGGCTATTGAACTACAACACAGTGATTTAGTACCAGGATGTAGTGTTGCCTTTATAATATTATTTATGTATTTATTTGGCAGATGCCTGCTTTATCCCAGGCGACTCACACAGGCGTTACAATGCAAGCTTCATATTTAAATATGTCACTGTGGATATAACTTGCTGTGATCCTAACTTGTTGCATCCTATTTATTAATTATTATAATTTATTTCTTAGCAGACGCCCTTACAGGGCGACTCACAATTGTTACAAGATATCACATTATTTTTACATACAATTACCCATTTATATAGTTGGGTTTTTTTTACTGGAGCAATCTAGGTAAAGTACCTTGCTCAAGGGTGCAGCAGCAGTGTCCCCCCCCCCACCTGGGATTGAACCCACGACCCTCCGGTCAAGAGTCCAGAGCCCCTAACCACTACTCCACACTGCTGCATCCTAGTTGTATTATAATAGTATTATAATTTGACTGTAAACTGTGTTTAAATATTGCATTGTAACCTTGTGCTGCCCTGTAACACCTGTGTGAGTCGCCTGGGATAAAGCAGGCATCTGCCAAATAAAGAGAAATAATTTAACAAAATTGCATTGTCATTGCAATTCCAGCAAGCACGCTCTAATTGTAATGTATATTTATAATTGAACCCAGTTCTGCTTCAGAGTGCAATGCAAGTCTGGCAATGCAAAACCATTGCTGACTCGCGCCTGCCAGCAGATTTACTGACGAGAGATGGATTCCTCCAAGCCAGGGGACCCAAACCCACTTTCTGTAGCAATTAGCTACAGCGTTTAGCATCATCAACCTCTATGTAGAATGAACTCAGCTTCATAGAATCCAATGAAAGCTGCTGAATAATGTTCCCTTGTTAACATATTGAATTGCACCCCCTCTATATAGAATGAACTCCCTCAGCTGCATAGAGTCCAATGAAAGCTGCTGAATAATGTTCCCTTGTTAACATATTGAATTGCACCCCCTCTATATAGAATGAACTCCCTCAGCTTCATAGAGTCCAATGAAAGCTGCTGAATAATGTTCCCTTGTTAACATATTGAATTCCACGCCGCTTTGTAGTTTTCCCAGATACTTAACAAAAAAACGTGGCATTTTGAAATCTAACATGAAATACTCACTTTACAACTATTATGGCTTCCGGTAGACTTTTTTTTTTTTTTTGGCGATACCATTTTTCTTAGTTTTGATTTAGATGGTGTTAACTAAAATATCTATGTTACGTTAATCGATGTATCCAGGGATGAAAATCAGACTCCCGCTGCACAGCAGTGTGATCCATTCCTGGTTTCGCTAGGAGTTTAATAATCAGACACACCTGAGCTTGTTAGCTAGACACACTGGGGGTTGATCAAGCAGGTAGTAAAACCTGAAATGGATCACACTGCTGTGCAATAGGGAGTCCCATCTCTGATGTATCTACAGTAATCCTAGGTGGGGGGTGCAGCTTTGTCGCTGACGTGTGTGCTGTTATGTGTCTGTTTGCTCCACAGCGTAAATGATTCAGAATGGATCAGGATTTTGGGGGAGAAGCCCAGAGAGCCCTGAATTTCCAATGGAGAAGCTATAAACTGATCGTGGATCCTGCCTTGCGACGGGCAGCACAAAAAATCTATCGATATGATGGAGTTGAGTTCAGTGTTCCTGTGAGTGTGTGTGTTATTATTATTATTATTATTATTATTATTATTATTATTTATTTCTTAGCAGACGCCCTTACCCAGGGCGATTTACAGTCATAAACAAAAAACACATTTCAAGAATCACAGTACAAGTATTAATTAAGAGCAAGATAATTACAATGACTTCAGTTCTAGCACGTACAAGTATATGACAAAATACGATTCAATAACGGAGCAGATAATAGTGATAGTTACATCAGGATATAATTAAATACAAAATACTACAGATTAAATAACACTTGTGGCAGATTACAGTACTCTAAAGTACAGGATTAAATGCAGTAAAATAGGGGGCAGATAAGAGCAAGTAAAGAGCATTTAAGGAAGAGTGATAAGTGTCCCAGGGGGAAAAAGAGGAGTTTCTACAGGTGCTGTCTGAAGAGGTGACTCTTGAGGAGGCGCTGGAAGGTGGTCAGGGACTGGGCAGTCCTGACATCTGTAGGAAGGTCATTCCACCACTGTAGTGTAGTAGCTCTTTCCTCAGGCGAGGGTCTCTGGTGTGGATCGGGACTGATTCACCAGTTCAGAGTGAATTAAGAAACAGCTGCTTGGGTTTGTGTGGGTCGCTGTTCTTCGCAGAGTCTTTAAGAAAAAGCGAGCGATCGTCACAAACCCCAAGCAGCTGTTTCTTATTTCACTCTGAACGGTGAATCAGCCCCCGATCCACACCAGAGATCCTCGCCCGATTGTCAGCCCCCGATTTCTTAGGAGGGCTCCGTCCCGATAAACCAGCAGTCTTTAACTCTAAAAACAGGAAAATAATCCAGGGTGATTTTCCCCAGTGCTGTAAAATGCTCTGAAAATCCAGCTGTGGCTTATCAGGGCATTTATTGATGAAATCAAACCCCTTAGACAACATCCAGAGCAAGGGACACAGAAGTAAACCTTTTTTTTTTTTTTTTATTTAATAGTCGCCAATTAATTTGTACCCAGTTTTTCTCCCAGTTTGAAATGCCCAATTATTTTTAGGCTCGGCTCACCGCTAGCACCCCCGCGCTGACTCGGGAGGGGTGAAGATGAACCCACGCTGTCCTCCGAAGCGTGTGCCGTCAGCCGCCCGCTTCTTTACACGCTGCAGACTCACCGTAAAGCCGCCTCAGAGCTACAGCGTCGGAGGACAACGCAGCTCTGGGGCAGCTTACAGGCAAGTCCGCAGGCGCCCGGCCAGACCACAGGGGGGCGCTGGTGAGCCGAGGACACCCTGGCCAACCTAAACCCTTCAGAGTGAATTAAGAAACAGCTGCTTGGGTTTGTGTGGGTCGCTGTTCTCCGCAGAGTCTTTAAGAAAACGCAAGCGATCATTTCATGTCGATTTAGAAAGTGTTATAGCTATACCGATATACCGTGGCCCCTAGACTGGACCCCCTGGTTGTCACTCTTCTTAATTTCTGGGCTTGTCTGTTTTTCAGGACGCTGGTTACACCCCTGTGGGGGATCAGCGGGATCCTCGCCCTCGGAGAATTTGGTCCAGACATAGAGAGATCTCTCTTCCTATCCCAAAGTTCAAGGTGAGTGACTGACCCGACCATTCTTGTTCCAATACTGCATGGAGGGCAATCAGACTCCTATTCCACAGCAGTTTGATCCATTCCAGGTTTTACTACCAGCTTGATCAGCCCCCCAGTGTGTCTAGGTAACAAGCTCAGGTGTGTCTTATTATTAAACTCCTCGCGAAACCAGGAATGGATCAAACCACTGTGCAGAACACAGTGGGAATCAGACTCCTATTGCACAGCAGTGTGATCCATTCCAGGTTTTACTACCAGCTTGATCAGCCCCCCAGTGTGTCTAGGTAACAAGCTCAGGTGTGTCTTATTATTAAACTCCTAGTGAAACCAGGACTGGATCACGCTGCTGTGCAACGGGAGTCTGATTCCCATCCCTGTGATAACCAGCATTGTTTATTGCAGGGATGGAAAATTTGTTCTTAAGTATCTCTCCCTCTCTCCCTCGTTCCTCTTTTCCTCTCCCTCCTCCCTCTCTTTCTCAGCTGGATGAGTTTTACGTGGGTCAGATCCCGTTGAAGGAGGTGACTTTCGCTCGACTCAACGACAACATCAGGGAGCCCTTCCTGGCGGACATGTGCCGGAAGTTCGGGGAGGTGGAGGAGATTGAGATCCTGCTCCATCCCAAGACCCGGAAGCACCTGGGGCTGGCCCGGGTTCTGTTCACCACGACCCGCGGAGCCAAGGACACAGTGAAAAACCTGCACAGGACCTCGGTCATGGGGAACATCGTCCACGCACAGCTGGACATCAAGGGTGAGAGAGACACAGAGAGAGAGAGAGAGAGAGAGAGACGCACACACACACACACAGGACCTCGGTCATGGGGAACATCGTACACGCTCAGCTGGACATCAAGGGTGAGAGACACAGAGACACACACACACAGCACCTCCATCATGGGGAACATCGTCCACGCTCAGCTGGACATCAAGGGTGAGAGAGACACACACAGAGAGAGAGATAGAGAGAGACGCACACACACACACACACAAGCCCAGAGAGACACACCCCGAGAGAGACACACACACCCCCCGAGAGACACACACACCCCGAGAGAGAGACACACACCCCGAGAGAGAGACGCTCACACGCACACACACACACAAGCCCAGAGACACACATACTGAGACACACACACCCAGAGAGAGAGAGACACACCCAGAGAGAGAGAGACACACCCCCAGAGAGAGAGACACGCAGACACCCCCAGAGAGAGACATGCAGACACCCCCAGAGAGAGACACGCAGACACCCCCAGAGAGACAAACACAAAGAGAGAGACACAGGCACACACACACACACTGGGACACGGACACAGAGACAGAGGCATATGCATTGAGACACACACAGAGAAACAGATGCTCACACACACACACAGACACAGACAGAGAGACACACGCACTGAGGCGCACAGAGGGGTCCTGGCTGTGTGCGGTCTGACCCGTGTGTTTGTGTTTGGTCTGCAGGGCAGCAGAGGATGAAGTATTACGACCTCTTGGTGAACGGCTCTTACACCCCTCAGACGGTGCCCACGGGGGGCAAGGCTCTGGCAGACAAATTCCAGCCGCCCCCCCCAGCACAGCTCCCCGACACAGTGAGTAAACTCCTAGAGAAACCGGGAATGGATCAAAGCGCTGTGCGACGGGAGTCTGATTCCCATCCCTGCTGTCGTTGTTCCTCTTCAAAAGATGTTCTAATGCTTTGACGGAAGATTCAAACATTACCTAAACAGCTCTCTCTCTCTCTCTCTCTCTCTCTCTCCTCTCTCCTCTCCCTTCCCTCTCTCTCTCTCCCTTCCTTCCCTCCCCTCCCCTCTCTCCCTCCTCTCTCTCTCTCTCCCTCCCTTCTCCTCCTCTCTCCCTCCCTCCTCCTCTCTCTCCTCTCTCTCTCCTTTCCTCTCTCTCTCCTTCCTTCCCTCCCTCCCCCTCTCTCCCTCCCCTCCTCTCTCCCTCCCCCTTCTCTCCCCCCTCTCTCTCCTCCTCCCTCCCTCTCTCTCTCTCTCTCTCTCTCTCTCTCTCCTCCCTCTCCCTCTCTCTCTCTCTCTCTTCCCTCTCTCTCTCTCTCCTTCCTTCCTCCTCCCCCTCCTCCCTCCCCTCTCTCTCCCTCCCTTCTCTCTCTCCTCTCCCCCCTCCCCCCTCTCTCTCTCTCTCTCTCCAGTCCACAGACATGCGTCGTAGACTCTCCTCTGACATTCCAGTCAGCAGTGGCGCCGGTGGATTTGCCCTGACAGGCTTGGCTGCAGCGTTGCCAGCGGGCCTCCCCGGAAACAGCACCCCCTGTTCCCAGGACACAGGCTTTTCCAGCGGCCAGCTGGATACCCCCAGCTCTTTTTCGGGGTCCTTCACCCCCAGCAACGCCTCTTCCTCCTCGCATGGGGGTACCCCTTATACTCCGAGGGGAGGAACCCCTTTTTCTCAGGACTCCCCTTTCTCAATCAGGTCAGTAACTTGTGCTTAATTGGTCGAATTAACTGACAAGAAAAGTTGTTAAATTCTTCAATTTTTTTTACAATCATCCCGAATTTCTTCTTAAGAACTTCTTTAAATATTGTCTTAAGAAAATAATTAATTCCTGAGTAATACGCTGTACCCTTGAGCAAGGTACTTTACCTAGATTGCTCCAGTAAAAACCCAACTGTATAAATGGGTAATTGTATGAAAAAATAATGTGATATCTTGTAACAATTGTAAGTCGCCTTGGATAAGGACGTCTGCTAAGAAATAAATAATAATAATAATAATAATAATAATAATAATAATAATAATATAGGCTTAAGCCTGGCAAACTGCGTTTTGTAATAATGTGTTGTGATTTAGCGAATAAACATCACACTTTACATTTTGAATGAATGTATGTATGTGTATTTATACCCCTATCGCGTGTTACTAAAATAAACAAATAAACCACGCAAATTGAGCCTCGTTTGAGTAAATACTAACATGAACGCAGGTTTCTGTTTGTTTCATCTGAGCAATTTATTTTGAGCAATTTACTCTTGTTGTTATTATTATTATTATTATTATTATTATTATTTATTATTATTAGTTTCTTAGCAGACGCCCTTATCCAGGTCGACTTACAATTGTTACAAGATATCACATTATTTTTACATACAATTACCCATTTATACAGTTGGGTTTTTTTACTGGAGCAATCTAGGTAAAGTACCTTGCTCAAGGGTACAGCAGCAGTGTCCCCCACCTGGGATTGAACCCACGACCCTCCGGTCAAGAGTCCAGAGCCCTGACCACTACTCCACACTGCTCCTGTTCCACAGCAGTGTGATCCATTCCAGGTTTTACTACCAGCTTGATCAGCCCCCAGTGTGTCTAGCTAACAAGCTCAGGTGTGTCTGATTTATTAAACTCCTAGCGAAACCAGGGACTGGATCACACTGCTTTTAATTTCCACCCCAGTGTCTGATTTATACCTCTCTCTGTCTCTTGAAGGCAGGGGACTCCAGGCTACACAGGGGGAGGAGGAGGAGGAGGAGGAGGAGGAGGGGCCAGCTACCACCAGGACCCTCTGATGTCCTCGTCCATAATATCCTCTTCCTCTACCTCCCTGCCCCCCCCTTCCTCCTCCTCCTCCTCCTCCTCCTCCGGTTACAAACCCTCCAGACGTCAAGACAGCTACCAAGACTCGCCCTCGATTCCTCCTCCTCCTTCTTCTTCGTCGTCATCGTACACGCGGAGACCGGGGCACCACCATCACTATTCCTCTTCCTCCGCCTCCACCAGCTACAGAGCGAACGAACACCACTACCCTGCGTACAGCAGCGCGGTCCCGGGAAAGTACGAAGCCGCGCTCTATCACCATTCCTCTTCGGAAGCGGGCCGGGACGGCGGCAGCCGCTACAGGCGCTCTTTGGAAGAGGGGCGTTCGTCTTCTTACCACAAAGGGTACCATCACCACCACCACCATCACCATCACCACCCTTCCTCCTCCTCCTCCTCGCTGTCGGAGCGGCGAGAGGACAGGGGTTACAGAAGCGGTAGCCGTTCGACGCCGGAGCCTTTCTCGTCCGGTTACCACCGGCACAGGAATCACAACCACAGAGACCCGAACCGCTACTCGGAGAACCCTTCCAGTTCGGCAGGGGCTGTCGCCTCTAAAACCGCCGTCACCACGACCGCGGAAGCAACTTCTTCTTCGGGTTACCTCAAAGACAACCCCCGTGCTTCTTCGCCCCCGCCCCCCTCGACCCATGTGGCCTCCGGCTTTGAGCAGCCGTCGGGCGACAAGGACTACAGACTCCCCCCTCTCCCGCCTGCCCCAGTGGCTCCTCTCCCCGAGAGCAGCAGCAGCAGCAACAGCAGCAGCAGCAGCAGCAGCAACAGCGCGGCTGCCGTCAGCAATTCCTCTGAGGGCTTGTACTCTCCTCCCCGCCTTCGTACGGCTTCGGAAACCGCCAACGCCGACAGTCCGGCTGAGCCTGTTTCGGCGCAGCCCCAGCCTCGCCCCCGCTCCCCAGCTCCCGATTCCCAAACTGAGCCCCCACCCCGGGCCGGAGACTCCACCCCACCCGGCTCCGCCGCGGGCTCCCCGGCCCGCGCCGGTTCCCCAACGCCGGATTCGACCAACGAGAGCCTGCCGTTCGCTCCTCACCACAGCAGCCTGGACTCTCGT
Organism: Huso huso; assembly: GCA_036884735.1. Taxonomy (NCBI): domain Eukaryota; kingdom Metazoa; phylum Chordata; class Actinopteri; order Acipenseriformes; family Acipenseridae; genus Huso; species Huso huso. The sequence goes on along the minus strand of CM072708.1, from coordinate 7,991,222 downwards.
ATCGAGATGCTGCTGAAGGAGCAAAGGGCCAAGTTTTCTTTCCTGAGCTCCGACGAGGGAGAGGAAGGGGAGGGGGAGGAGAAGAAGGAGGGGAAGCAGCAGCAGCAGCAGCAGGAGGCTAGGGGAAGGAGGAGAAAAGGGGAGAAGGAATCCATCAGGGCAGCGCGCAGGAGAGGGGGGAGGAAAGAAGGGAGGGAGGGGCCCAGGAGCCCGGCTACATCCCCTCCAACTCCGACTCGAGCTCCCAAGACCGCTGCCTCAGCTACCCCGGCTGGGATCGAGGAAACGGCGCCCTCTAGGGGTGGGGCAGATCCTAGGAGGAGGAACCCTGCACACAACGGGCAGGAGCAGGTAACTGTTTTTTTTGTATGGATTTTACCTTAATTATCCATGTATATAACACAAACTCATAACATCCATATCTGATGCATAACTATTCAATAATATTATTATTATTATTATTATTATTATTATTATTATTATGAATCGGTCATTTGGCAGACGCTTTTATCCAAAATGACTTGCTTTATGTTTTAAAGGCAAAACTTTGGGCCTTACCTGTAGTTTTAATGGCATTCTGCTGGTCCAGGGGTTAAAGAAAAGGGGTCTTGATACCAGGAGGCTCAGCCACTGACGTCACTCTGTCTGTGTGTGTGTGTGTGTGTGTGCGCGTGTGACCCTGAGCAAGTCACTTCACCTCCTTGTGCTCCGTCCTTCGGATGAGACGTCAAACAAACAAGCTCCTATTGGAAGCGACTGCAGCAGCAGCAGCAGCAACAGTTGTTGATGATGCAGAGTTCACCCTCCTAGTCTGTGCAAGTCGCTTTGGATAAAAGCGTCTGCTAAATGACTCAATAATAATAATAATGGGGGGAGACTTTTTTATAAGGGATAATTAACTCCTTTCTCCTGAATTTCTCCCCTCCCCCAGACATCCGCACACTCCTCGGGAGAAGACATGGAAATCTCGGATGAGGAATTGACGGAACATCCTCCCCAGACACCCTCCGACCAACACTTCCCCCCTCCCTTACCCATGCCGTCCTACCCCCCCCACATCCCTCCCCCTCCGCCTCCCCCTGGCTTCACCCTCCAGCCCCCTCCCTCCCTGCCCCACATCCCCGGAGACTTACCCCCACCCCCCGACCTGCCCCCTCCGGACTACCCCCCTCCCCCTTTGCCCCTGCCCCCCCACATCTACGACTACGTCAATTCCATGGAGCTGATGAGCCGTTTGGGCAACCAGTACGGAGGCCTGCCTCTGTCATTCCAAATGCAGACCCAAATGCTGAGCCGGCTTCACCAAATGAGGCTCGGCAACAACGCAGCTTCAGCCCAGCCCAGCCCGGGAGACCCCGCCTCATCCTCCTCTCCCGCCTCTTCCAAAGGCTCCTTCCCCCCTTCGACTCACGCCCGCCTACCCCCTCCACCGTACCACGAACCGGACGGGCCTTCATCCTTCGACCAGGACCATCGCTTCCCCCCTCCTCCTCACCCCCCTCCCCCTCCTCCTCCTCCCCCTCCCCACCACCATCACCTCCAGCACCTACCTTTTGGGTTCCCCGACCCCCACCTGCCTCCCCACCTCCCTCCCTCCGCCTGGGGTCGCTGCCTCCCCCCGCAAGGGGTCTATTCGCACGACGTTGCTCCTTCCCCCACCTCTTCTCAAGGTCTGCCGCCTTCCTCTTACCCTGCGTACCCAGTTCAGAGTGACCCGCATGAGGCCACAGTGGAGAGTGTTCTCTCCTCCCTCATCCAGGAGATGAAAAGCATCATGCAGAGGGACCTCAATCGCAAAATGGTGGAGAACATCGCTTTCGGGACATTTGATGAGTGGTGGGAACGAAAGGAGGTCAAAGCCAAGGTATAGAGAGAGACATTTATTTATTTTTTTATATAGTTTCTGTTTGTTTTTTTGTTTTTTTTTTTTAAATCGATTTTCCTGTTCCCAACTCCCTTGTAATCAATCTTGACACGTCGTTGCTGTCAGAATTGCAGTGTTCTGTTAAAATGAGCTTCACACAACAGTGGCAAGAAATTCAATAGACTTCATTGAGGGGAGCTCTGAACCCCAGGACTGGGTGCAGCAGCAGCAGGGCTAGTGTGAGTTTCTAACCCTGCTCAAACTCCTGGCTCCTGATCATTTCAATATTAATAATAATAATAATAATACTAGACTTCATTGAGGGGAGCTCTCAACCCCAGGACTGGGTGCAGCAGCAGGGCTACAGTGTGCTCATTGTGCAGTTTTGAAAGAGACACTCATTTTAGTAAAACACGCGTTTAATTTTAAAATCAGATACTACACTTGGTTAAAGAAATCTCGTATGCGTACGACAAGTCGTAGAAGCATTGCCAGAGTTAATGCAGCAAAAATAAATAAATATTTAACATTTCTCTCTCTCTCTCTCCCCACCCCCTCTTTCTCCCTCTCTCCCATCTCCCCCTGTCTCTCCAACCCCCTCCCTCCCTCTCCCATCTCCCTGTCTCTCCACCCCCCTCCCCCTCTCTCCACCCCGCTATCTCTCTCTCCCTCCCTCCCCCATCTCTGTCCCTCCCTCTCCCCTGTCTCCACCCCCTCTCTCCCCTGTCTCCACCCCCTCTCTCTCTCCCTCCCTCCCTCCCTCCCTCTCCCATCTCTCCCATCTCCCCTGTCTCCCCCCTCCTCTCTCCCATCTCCCCATCTCCACCCCCTCTCTCTCCCTCCTCCACCCCTTCTCTCTCCCCATCTCCCATCTCTCCCTCCTCCCACCCTCTCCCATCTCTCTCTCCCTCCCTCCCACCCTCTTCCATCTCTCTCTCCCTCCTCCCACCCTCTTCCATCTCTCTCTCTCCTCCCTCCCACCCTCTTCCATCTCTCCTCCCTCCCACCCTTCCATCTCTCTCTCCTCCCACCCTCTTCCATCTCTCTCTCCTCCCACCCTCTCCCATCTCTCTCTCCTCCCTCCCACCCTCTCCCATCTCTCTCTCCCATCTCCCCCTGTCTCTCCACCCCTCTCTCTCCTCTCCCATCTCCCCTGTCTTTCCACCCCCTCTCTCTCTCTCTCTCTCAGCCATTCCAGGGTGCTGTCAAGCCCTCGGCGAAAGAAGAGGAGAAGAAGGAGGAG
>CM072708.1:7878115-7983115 GCA_036884735.1 Huso huso | reverse complement strand
CTATGAAGAGGTATATGAAAAATACAGCGAACAAGGAACGGGGCTGGAGATGCAGTACTGAGTGTCCTGTTGATATGCAGAGCCTTCTAAACCTGTTTTACTGTGAAAAAAAAATACTTTTAAACAGCATGTGTGAAAATAAATTGGACCTGACGCGTCTGAGAGTCGCTGAACAAATGGACCGCAAAGGAGAGTCTCTCCTGCTTAAAACGGTTCCCTTCCACGTACCATACCCCCAGACCCCGATGCAGCAAAGCCTGGCTGATGCACATCGGTCGATCGCGGGACCCTGTTTTGTTGTCTTGTCTTGTCATTTTTTTTTTCCTTGCAGACGAGGTAGTGAGCGATGCCTCTTCGAAAGCAGATTCGGACGAAGAGGAGAGCGAATCTTCATCGGACTCGGAGAGCAGCTCGGGATCCTCTTCCTCCTCCTCCTCCTCCTCCTCCGAGGAAGAGGAAGAGGAGGTGGTGAGCCGGCAGAGGGACGAGGAAGAGGAGACGGCAGACACGATGGACGAGTCCACAATGGATGGCTCCATGGCGGAGGCAGAAGACAGAGACGCCTTCCGTCTAACAGCCGCTGAAAAGACAGCGAGTTTGGAGGTCAAACCAGGTAAGAACGTCCAAAACATAGCTTGGGGGGGGAAAAAAACCCCCGGAAAATCGATGAATCGTGATACTTTTACACGATGTCGTTTATTTGAATCTGCAGCTGTGGCCAAAAGTTTTACATCACCTGCAATTTTAGGATTAAGATAAAAAAATCTATTTGAACGTCATGTAATCGAAGAAATGATATCGCAGAAAAAGCCATAATAGTGGTAGTGGTACAGTGAATATTTCATGTTAGATTTCAGAAATGTCACATTTTTCCAGTCAGTTTTTTCAATGTTAAGTATCTGGGAAAACTACAAAGCGGTGTGGAATTCAATACGTTAACAAGGGAACATTATTCAGCAGCTTTCATTGGACTCTATGAAGCTGAGGGAGTTCATTCTATATAGAGGGGTGGAATTCAATATGTTAACAAGAGAACATTATTCAGCAGCTTTCATTGGACTCTATGAAGCTGAGTGAGTTCATTCTATATAGAGGGGGTGGAATTCAATATGTTAACAAGGGAACATTATTCAGCAGCTTTCATTGGACTCTATGAAGCTGAGGAGTTCATTCTATATAGAGGGTGTGCAATTCAATATGTTAACAAGGGGAACATTATTCAGCAGCTTTCATTGGACTCTATGAAGCTGAGGGAGTTCATTCTATATATGAGGGAACATTATTCAGCAGGACTCTATGAAGTGAGGGAATTCAATATGTTAACAAGGGAACATTATTCAGCAGCTTTCATTGGACTTTATGAAGCAAAACGAGTTTGTTCTATATAGAGGGTGAGGATGCAAAACTTGTGGCCTGAGATTTATATTTATGTATTGCAAAGTTCTGAGATTAATCAGCTGCTAGGAACCTGACAAGCTTCAATATCTCCAGTGGTTAAAGAAAAGGGGTCTTGATACCAGGAGGTTCAAATCCTGGCTCAGCCACTGACTCCCTGTGTGTGTGTGTGTGTGTGTGTGTGTGTGTGACCCTGAGCAAGTCACTTCACCTCCTTGTGCTCCGTCCTTCAGATGAGACGTCAAACAAACGAGCTCCTATTGGAAGTGACTCTGCAGCAGCAGCAGCAGTTGTTGATGATGCAGAGTTCACCCCCCTAGTCTCTGCAAGTCAGTTTGGATAAAAGCGTCTGCTAAATGACTGTTTTAATAATATATTCCTTTTTTTTCTTTTTTTTTTAAGAAAAATCTGAGCTGCCCAAAAAAGCAGACAAACCTCCGGACGACAGCATGCAGCTGCCGCCCCCTATTGTTCGATCCCAGCTCCCCCTCCCTCTCCCCCCGCCCGCCCGCAAAGACGCCACCCCCATCCTCCCTCCCCTCAAGAAACGGCGGAAAACCGTCTCCTTCTGCATGGAGGAAGACCACGGAAACAGCGCTCGCTTCGAGCAACTTCTGCCTACTTCCACGACCCAACCAGAGGCTCCTCTTTCCCTTTCCCTTTCCCCCTCCCCTTCCTCTGCTATGCTTTCCCCGGTCAAATCCCAGCCTCCGGAATCCATCCTGACCACCCCCAAAACCGAACCCCCCTCCTCCCCTATCCTCCTGCCCTTCTCCACCTTCACCAAACCCAGTGAATCCGAAGCGGGGAGTAGCCCTGTCAAAAAAGACCCCCTCGACGTCCTCACCGTCCCCCCCTCCGCTACGCCCGGCCGTCACTCCACCCGAGACCCTGCCGCTGACCCCCCGTGCCCAAGCCCAACCCAAACCAAACCGTCGCAGCCCCAAAATGATCTGCCGCACGGTCCTCAACCTGCCCCTGGATCACGCCTCCTTGGTCAAAGCGCCTGTAGAGGAGCCGGTGACCAGCAGGGGGCGCCCTCGAGGCCGTCCCAGAACCGTGAGCCAGCGGGTGGGATCCCCGGAGGATTCGGACCAGAAACTGAGACTGAAGGAGCAGCTGGGAGCCTCAACTCTCCTGGAGCTGGCCCACACAGCCTTCTCCTCATCCCCGCCTCAGCCTGGCTCCCCAGTCGACCTCTCTGTGCTGGCTGATGTCGCCCTCCTCAAACTGCCACTCCCTGGAGGGGAGGAGGAGGAGGGAGACAGGCTCTCCGGGGGCGACCTGTACCTGGGGGATTCGGAAGAGACGGAAACGTCGGACGAGGCGGAGGAGCAGAGGATGCTGGTGGGAGGGACCCCTCGGCCTCCACAGGAAGTCCCGCCCTCGGTCCTGCTGGAACACAACTACGCCAAGCCCCTAGTCCCGTCGCCAGCCACCCCGAGGAAGGGAAGTGGCAGCAGGCCAGCCGAGCCCCTCGTTTCTGTGACTGTGAATCACGATATGGAGACCGTCCTGGAAGCCCCAGAGGAGGTTATTGGGGAATCGGCTCCCCTGCTTCCTGCTGCTGCTGCTGCTTCGTCCTCCGTCACAGTGGTGGGTAAGACAGACCCGGGGGTCGGGGAGCTGCGTGAGGAGACCCCCGACAAGAGGAATGGGGAGGAGGAAGAGGATGAGATCGCTGCCACGGGCCAGCGGGGCAAGAGAAAGGGGAGGAAGAAGAGGAGGAAAGAGAAGCAAAAGCAACTGAAGTCATCGCAGGCTGAGGTAGAGTTTTGTGTACACACATATTTTTTTTTTTTCACTCTGCTACACGTCACACTGAATGAGATATATTTGTGCTAATGCAGTAGTGTCACAGTATGTTATAGAGATTTGCAGTGACGTGCGATTGCTTCATAATATTATTATTATTATTATTATTATTATTATTATTATTATTATTATTATTTATTTTTTAGCAGACGCCCTTCCCCAGGGCGACTTAAAAGTTGTATACCAAAAAAATACATATCATCAAGAATTACAGTACAATTCAGAGCAAGATACAAAATACAATGACTTCAGCCCTAATAAGAGCAAATACAAAACACAGTACGATTTGATACGGGGGCAGCGCAAGAGCAGATAAGTGTTGATAGTTACATCAGGGTTAGATACAAGTGCAAGTGAAATACAAGATACTACAGACTGGATTCAGTGCAGGATTAAATACAGTAAAATAGGGAGCAGATAAGTGGAAGTTGAAGTGCATTAAAGGCACTATATTGTCCAGAAGGGGAGAGTCGAGTTTCACAGGTGCTGTCTGAGGAAGAGGTGAGTCTTGAGGAGGAGCCGGAAGGTGGTCCCGTTGCACAGCAGTGTGATCCATTCCTGGTTTCACTAGGAGTTTAATAATAAGACACACCTGAGCTTGTTACCTAGACACACTGTGGGGCTGATCAAGCTGGTAGTAAAACCTGGAATGGATCACACTGCTGTGCAACAGGAGTCTGATTCCCATCCCTGGAAAGTCAGCCCGTTTTGACACCTCGCCTGGTTATTGGCAACTGATTTCTGTGGAGAGATCCTTCCCAGTAATAGAATAATCTGTTTCGAATAAGGAGTTTCTTGTTTGATGGTTTCTTGCGTGTGTAAACTAACAACCCCCCCCCCCCTCCTTATCTCAAACCCTCAGGAGGAAGAGGAAGAAATAGACGTCGAGGATTTAGAACCAGGTCAGGTGATGAACTCGGAAGAGGAAGAGGATGGGGAGGAGAGGAGGAAGAGCAAGAGGCTGATCCAGCTGCAGGCGGCAGACGGGGGCCCCAGACAGCAGCAGAAGAGGACAGCGCCCCCTGCTGGCCCGCCACATTACGAGCAGCGCAGTGAATTTGAGCAGATGACCATTCTCTACGATATCTGGAACTGCGGGCTGGACGTGGAGGACATGCGGCTGCTCAAACTGACCTACGAGAGGCTGCTGCACGAAGACCACAGCACCGACTGGCTCAACGACACCCACTGGGTCCATCACACCAATATCCTTCACTGTGGCCGCTCTTGTTAAACTTGGGGCCGTTTCTTAATTTTAATTTTTTTTTTTTTATTTACAGTAAAAACGGGATGGAAATAAGACTCCTGTTGCACAGCAGTGTGATCCATTCCTGGTTTCACTAGGAGTTTAATAATAAGACACACCTGAGCTTGTTACCTAGACACACTGGGGGCTGATCAAGCTGGTAGTAAAACCTGGAATGGATCACACTGCTGTGCAATAGGAGCCTTATTTCCATCCCTGAACCAGCTATTCCAGTAAAATCTCCTTCTAAAAAGGTCAATGACGGTCAGAGAGGCTTGTCAAGTCTGAAATAGTCAATTCGGTTCAAACGAATTCCCTGATGTGAATGTGTTCTACATGGCCAAATTTTAGCAGTCGCTTATTGTAAATTACTCGAGACGAAATTTCCTGTTTTTGTGTGAATTATTTTGGAGCCCCTCCCCTCCCCTCATTCCCCAGGGAAGAGAATTTTGAATAAACCCAAACGCCATAGTTTGAGTGCAAAGGATATTGGGAAATGTATGCACTTGCGTCCAGATTAGCGCCTCTGTACTGTGTTTCAGTGCTTGTTTGGGGACTACAGATCCCATGATGCATTTCGAGTTGCCCTAGTGCACATGCATCAATGCCATTGTTCAGGAAGTAGTTTTAATAACACCTTCCAGGACCTTGTGTGGTCCAGGAAAAATGATGGCCCAACCCAATATTAGGTCCTTATAAAGTGATCTGTGTTTGTCTGAATAGAGCTTCAGAGTAGAGCCCAAATCCAATTTCTTTCGAAAGAACTACAGTTGCTATTTTGCAGGACGCAATAAGCTTTTCGCTTTTGTTCAACGGCTTTCATTCGAAAACCAGTTTTTAATTGACTGCAATTTTGAGATCCGGGGACGTGTTGGGATTTGAGTTGAATGGAGGAATGTGTCTTTTCTTTAACCGCTGGCTCGCTGGTCCAGCGGTTAAAGAAAAGGGGTCTTGATAGCAGGAGGTTCAAATCCCGGCTCAGCCACTGACTCCCTCTGTGTGTGTGTGTGCGTTTGTGTTTGTGTGTGTGTGTGACCCTGAGCAAGTCACTTCACCTCCTTGTGCTCCGTCCTTCGGATGAGACGTCAAACAAACGAGCTCCTATTGGAAGTGACTCTGCAGCAGCAGCAGTTGTTGATGATGCAGAGTTCACCCTCCCAGTCTCTGCAAGTCGCTTTGGATAAAAGCGTCTGCTGAATGACTCATCATTATTATTATTATAATAGTAATTGAAAAACAGCCCTGGCCTCTATACACAATATCCCATTCTTGCTCCCTTTTTTTTTTTTTTTTTTTTGCTCCTTGACTCTACTCTCACTCACCAATATCCCGAACCCTCGGAAAAGGAAGAAATCCCAGGATAAGCAGCTGAGGGAGCACAAGTCTGGATGTGCCAGGGGCGAGGGTTACTACTCAATCAGCAAAAAAGAGAAGGACATCTATCTGGATGTGTATCCTGTGACCACCAGAGAGCTGGAGTATGACTCCCAGGTAAAGAAGCAACTCCAATCCGCAGCGGTTTTTTATATTAACCCTTAGCGGTCCATTTATTCAGCGCGTCAGGTCCAATTTATTTTCACACGCGCAGTTTATTTTTGACGCGCTGTTTAAAAGTATTTTTTTTCCACAGTAAAACAGGTTTAAAAGTCTCTGCATATCAACAGGACACTCAGTACTGCATCTCCAGCCCCGCTCCTTGTTCGCTGTATTTTTCATATACCTCTTCATAGTAGTGCATACCGATAAATCATCTCCTGATCGCTCGTTTTATCACCAAACTCCTCAATAATGCGATCCAAGTCGTTATTTTATTACTATAACATCTCAAAAAGCTCTGCAGATGTCTGTGATATTCTTTGAGCGCTGATGCAGTAGCAGCCAGCTTGTTTGTTTATGTCCATGTTATCTATGTGGTGTCGGGTCTATCAGTATTCATGAGATACGCCCCCTTTTTTTTTAATTCGGCTCCAATCGGTCTCACTCGGCCATTGAATGGTTTTCTCGGCTTTTCCCAGAGAAAAAACGACTAGAGACCTGTTTGTGCGTCTTTTTGATGATGTCGGACAGGGTCCGACATTGGACTGGAAAGGGTTAATGTGGTGGATTCATTTCTAGATGGGCAGTAGTGGTGAGGGCTCTGGACTCTTGACCGGAGGGTCGTGGGTTCAATCCCAGGTGGGGGACACTGCTGCTGCACCCTTGAGCAAGGTACTTTACCTAGATTGCTCCAGTAAAAACCCAACTGTATAAATGGGCAATTGTATGTAAAAAAGAATGTGATATCTTGTAATAAGTTGCCCTGGATAAGGGCGTCTGCTAAGAAATAAATAATAATAATAATAATAATGTAAACCTGTTGTCCTTCTTCCCCCTCGCACAGGGTACGAATCGCGTGCTGTCGGAGCGCAGGTCTGAGCAGAGGAGGCTACTGAGCGCCATCGGCACCCAGGCGGTCATGGACAGTGACCTGCTCAAGCTCAACCAACTCAAGGTAACATTATTCAGCAGCTTTCATTGGACTCTATGAAGCTGAGAGTTCATTCTATATAGAGGGTGTGCAATTCAATATGTTAACAAGGGAACATTATTCAGCAGCTTTCATTGGACTCTATGAAGCTGAGGGAGTTCATTCTATATAGAGGGGGTGGAATTCAATATGTTAACAAGGGAACATTATTCAGCAGCTTTCATTGGACTCTATGAAGCTGAGGGAGTTCATTCTATATAGGGGGTGCAATTCAATATGTTAACAAGGGAACATTATTCAGCAGCTTTCATTGGACTCTATGAAGCTGAGTGAGTTCATTCTATATAGAGGGTGTGCAATTCAATATGTTAACAAGGGAACATTATTCAACAGCTTTCATTGGACTCTATGAAGCTGAGGGAGTTCATTCTATATAGAGGGTGTGCAATTCAATATGTTAACAAGGGAACATTATTCAGCAGCTTTCATTGGACTCTATGAAGCTGAGGGAGTTCATTCTATATAGAGGGGGTGGAATTCAATATGTTAACAAGGGAACAGTATTCAACATATGTGTCTGTTAGAGCGCACTGTGTGTGTCTGTGTGTGTACAGGGTGAATATAATGCAAGTTTACCATTAAAAATGACTCCCGACTTGCATGAGCAGAATCCATTTAAAGTCGTATTATTATTATTAGTATTATTATTATTATTATTATTATTATTATTATTATTGTTGTTATTTATTTATTTTTATATTTTTTTAACCCTGTCCTTGCTGCCTTTGCAGTTCCGTAAGAAGAAGCTTCGCTTTGGCAGGAGCCGGATCCACGAGTGGGGTCTCTTTGCCATGGAACCCATCGCTGCTGACGAAATGGTCATCGAATATGTGGGCCAGAACATCCGACAGGTAGGGGGTGCTAGCGAGGCGTTTGCTGCTGCATGTTTAGCCAGCATGGTTGCCAGCCAGCCTACTTAACAGGGCTGGGAATCAGACTCCTGTTCCACAGCAGTGTGATCCATTCCAGGTTTTACTACCAGCTTGATCAGCCCCCAGTGTGTCTAGGTAACAAGCTCAGGTGTGTCTGATTATTAAACTCCTAGTGAAACCAGGACTGGATCACACTGCTGTGCAGCGGGAGTCTGATTCATGAGTTGTGTTCGTTTTATGAAATCTAATCTACAGAGATGACCAAAAGTTGTGTGTCATAGAACTAACCCACGACATGCATTATTATTATTATTATTATTATTTATTTCTTAGCAGACACCCTTATCCAGGGCTATTTTACAGTCATAAACAAAAAACCCAACATTTAAAAAGAATGTGATAGTACAAGTATCAATTAAGTATGCTAGAAATAAAAATAATTAATAAATGACTTCATTTATTTCTAGCAAATACAGGGTGTGACAAAAACACATTTCAAGAATAACGGAGCAAGATAACAATGACTTCAGTGATAGTTACATCAGGATTATAATTAAATACAAAATACTACAGATTGAATAATCAGGACTTTTCAATGCAAATTACAGATTAAATAACACTTTACAGGATTACAATCTAAAAGTACAGGATTTTATATATCTTGATATATCTTGACACTAAGGGTATCAGTCTACCTGTCGCGTTTGTTAATGCTCTTGGGTATCGTTAAAGCAAGCGCTGCATGGATCTGTGTTTTTTTTGATGGGTAACAATTGGAGCTGATTCTATAGGATTATCAGGACGGATCCCTCTGCAGAAATCGGGCTGACAATCGGATGAGGGTCTTTGGTGTGGATCGGGGGCTGATTCACCGTTCAGAGTGAAGAAACAGCTGCTTGGGTTTGTGTGGGTCGCTGTTCTCCGCAGAGTCTTTAAGAAAAAAGCGAGCGATCGTCACAAACCTCAAGCAGCTGTTTCTTCACTCTGAATGGTGAATCAGTCCCCGATCCACACCAGAGACCCTCGCCTGATCGTCAGCCCCCCCTGATTTCTGAGGAGGGCTCCATCCCGATTTAAAAGCTTTATTTTTTCGATATTTATCTTCTGTATACACACACAGCAATGTTTTAATAATACAGCTACTAGCTTTTTTTTTTTGTTAGAAATGAAATCCTGTATTTCACTTTTCTTTAATTTTATGTAAGAGGGCAAATAGTTTCTTACTAGTGTGCTCCTAAACCTGTCTCTGCGGCTGTGTGGCACTTAAAAATGATATCTGAGACACCTGATAGTGCATTTTATTTTTGATTGGTTGCAGTAATGACCCTGTGTGTTTGAAGTTGAAACATTTAGAGTCCTCCTGTGTTTTTTTTTGTTTAATCCAAACGAACTGGAAGCTAACGGCTCTTGGGCGTGTGTGTGTGTGTTTTCCCGTCCAGGTGGTGGCAGATATGAGGGAGAAGCGCTATGCCCAAGAGGGGATAGGGAGCAGCTATCTGTTCAGAGTGGACCACGATACCATCATCGATGCCACCAAATGTGGCAACCTCGCCCGCTTCATCAACCACTGCTGCACGGTGAGAGCAGCCAAGCCCTCTCTGTCCGTCTGTCTGTCTCTCTCTCTGTCTGTCTGTGTCTCTCCCTCTGTATCTTTCTCTCTCTCTGTTTTTCTCTGTCTGTCTCTCCCTCTCTCTGTATCTCTGTCTGTCTGTCTGTCTGTCTGTCTTCTCTCTCTCTGTCTCTGTCTCTTTCTCTGTGTCTGTCTGTGTGTGTCTCTCTCCTCTGTGTCTCTCTCCTCTCCTCTCCTCTATCTCTCTCTCGCTCTATCTGTCTCATCTCATTCTCTCTGTCTCCGTCTGTCTCTCTTTCTCTGTCTTTGTGTGTGTGTGTCTCTCTATCTCTCTCTCTGTCTGTCTCTCTCTATTTCAGTTTCAATTCTCATGTATCCACTTCAGTCACCGTGTGCGCAATTAAGTTCATTCTACAGGGTGAGGATGCACATCTTTTTAGAGAGAGCTGCAGGAGAGACCGATGCAGCGTTTATATTATATAAAGAATACAGAGTCGCTTGTGGAACATTTGATTTTAAGTTTTTGTCTTGCAGCCAAACTGCTACGCCAAAGTGATCACGCTGGAGTCCCAGAAGAAGATCGTGATCTACTCCAAGCAGGCGATCGGCATGAACGAGGAGATCACCTACGATTACAAATTCCCCATCGAGGAGAACAAAATCCCCTGTCTGTGCGGAACGGAGAACTGCAGGGGAACGCTGAACTGAAAAAAAAAAAAAAAAAACACACCCAAAAACCATCCTCCCGCTGCCTTCCGCGCACGCTAGATTGATCCACGCCTATCCCCTTCTTCCTCCTTGTTTTCTTTTTGTAAATTGAAATTTTACTTTTTTTTAAAAATGCCACTAAATTAACACGCTGCTTCTTAACTTTCTTAATTTTGTCTTATTTTTTTTTTACTTTTTCGATCAAAATATCTATCAACGCCCTGACAATGCTGTTTTCATTTCAACAATTTAAAATTACATAATAATAATAATAATAATAATAATAATTTATTTTAGTGACTCCCGCTGCACAGCAGTGTGATCCAGTCCTGGTTTCACTGGGAGTTTAATAATCAGACACACCTGAGCTTGTTACCTAGACACACTGGGGGCTGATCAAGCTGGTAGTAAAACCTGGAATGGGTGACACTGCTGCGGAACAGGAGTCCGATTCCTATCCCAGTTAAGTAGGCTGGCTGGGTGACACTTCTGTAAAAATGCCAGCGCCCCGGATAAGAGGAAAATTAGCTTCCGATCGGCTTTTAAAACAGTTTAAGAGATAAATAATTGTAAAGGTGAGGGAAGGACGTTTTTTTCTGTGCCTTATTTCCATCCCTGCTAAAGCACGCACTTTGAAAGTCACCAGGCAGGTTTTTTTTTTTAATTTTTATTAGCCGTTTTATTTACTTCAGTCCATATTTTTTTCATCCGGTCTTTAAAATATATATTTTTTTAAAACTGTTCAAGATTTTGGGGTAGGGCGCTAGAGTTTCACAGGGATTTGATTTTCAAATAACAGAATTGCATCTCAATATTTAATTTGTTAAAAGACTCCTAGATGTATTATTATTATTATTATTATTATTATTATTATTATTATTATTATTATTATTATTATAAAAAAAAAAAAAAAATTGTTTTTTTTTTTTTTTTTTTTAACAGCACAGTATTGTTGATCCTTTTTGTTTTAAAACTGTCTCTCTCCGTTTTCGTCTGTGCTGCTTACTGAAGGCATTTGGGTTTGATCTGCACTTAAATTTGTTAATTTGCGTAAGACAGCCCCCCCCTTCTCCCCCACTCTGTCTCTTTTGATTTTGAGTTGATAAAAAAAAAAGACGTTCTGATACAGAGCGACTCAAATATTCTGTTTTCATAGCCACTATTACAGAAATCTGTTTCTACTGAAAGATTTGCCATAGACCGCTATTTAGGCTTCATTACCCTAGTTTTAAATATCTACACTTTGCAAATATGTTTTTCTTTTTTTGCAAGTGTGGATTGTGAAATCTCAGGGCTGGTAATCAGACTCCTATTCCACAGCAGTGTGATCCAGTCCAGGTTTTACTACCAGCTTGATCAGCCCCCCCAGTGTGTCTAGGTAACAAGCTCAGGTGTGTCTGATTATTAAACTCCTAGTGAAACCAGGACTGGATCACACTGCTGTCCAGCGGGAGTCTCGTTTTCAGCCCTGGTGTGATAGTATGCAACTGAAGAGAGCTCTGACCACCGTGTGCTTTGAGAAGTTTGTGAGCTGGGGGGTGTAATGTAAAGTCTGTTGTTGCCACCATTTCATTTCTGTTTGTTTTTTAAAAATATGTTTTAATAGTATTTGTAATTTTTTTTTTTTAACCTTGTTGAAATGAAATCCTATTTTCCTCCTTTTTTTTCCTGCAAAAAAAGCACGTTATTAACTTATTTTTATATATATATATCTATATATATATATATATATAAAATGGTACGTATTCAGTTATGATAGTTTGGACTAGTGATGTTCTATCTTAGTGTGGTAAATTCTTTCAAATGCATTAACAGCATCACAGCCTAAATGGATTAGAGAGACCAGCTTGCTGTTCAAGGACTTTATAGCAAATTGCATTTCTGCAATATTTTACATTTAAAAAACGGCTTTTTGCAGAATCCGACTAAAAATATATATATATACATATATATATAACATCTGTTTAGCCTGATCTGAGCTGAAATGACAATAGAATTATACGAGACAGACAGACAGACGCAGGCAGGCACAGACACACAGACAGACAGACGCAGGCAGGCACAGACACACAGACAGACACGAGGCAGGCACAGACACACAGACAGACAGACAGACAGACAGTAGTAGGGTATTAAAATTTAATATCCTTAAACAAATGTGAAGACTTTTCTCTTTTGCCAGTGCGTGTTCAATTTGGAGATGTGAAAAACGCTCTCTCATGTCTGTAGTATATTTCACTGCGTTAAATGATATTACAAAGGACTAAAGTTTTGCAAATGAAACTTGTTTAACCAACTTAT
Organism: Huso huso; assembly: GCA_036884735.1. Taxonomy (NCBI): domain Eukaryota; kingdom Metazoa; phylum Chordata; class Actinopteri; order Acipenseriformes; family Acipenseridae; genus Huso; species Huso huso. The sequence goes on along the minus strand of CM072708.1, from coordinate 7,970,681 downwards.
ATTTGTAGAACTTGCCTATTTGACAATTGTTTTTTCGTTTTTTTTTTTAATCATCATAGATGCTAAAGGAAATACTGACCATTTGAGGTGGCGCTCGCTTTAAAAACTGAATGCAAATTTACTTTGAAAGATCGGCGATCGATCGCTGTTTCTCAAACCCTGTTACCTTGTAATCAAATCCCAACACGCCCTTCGACATCAAAATAACAAATAGACAAGCTCTCCACATCTGTAACCCCCTGAGGCAGAGCCGTTGAAGCTTTGATAGTTCGAATTGCATTTCAAACAAAAATCTGTTTTTTTTTTTTTTTTTTTTTTATATAGATCAATGTTTTTCCATTTCCTTTCTCCGCCCCTCCAAACTTTTCATAATTTAATAAAAAAAAAAAAAATAAAAAAACTTAGCAAGGTTAAGCAGTTTTATTTTTAACCTGTGATGGTAGCTTGCGCGGTTTTTTTTTTCGTTTTGGTGTTGCAGTCGGTAAAGTTAGTACCACATGCTTTCGTTCTGGGAAAAACAAAGTTATATATTATATCCTTGCCTGCAGTCTTTGGTTAATGATATATATATATATATATATATATATATATATATATATATATATATATAATATATATATATATATATATATATATATATATATATAATTATATGAGAGACAACAACAATTTTCTTTCCAATGCATTCAAAAATCAATAAAGTGTACATATTGTAGATTTGGATGTTTCTTGTAGAAACACGAGTTATTTCTATGTAAATATGTTACATTATTTCCTACTTAAGACCTGTAAATATTACTTTTTTTGTTTTTTTTGTTTTTTTTTTTTTTTCCTCTGGTATTAAATAAGTTCAGACCTTCATTTAATGGTGCATTAAAATATTTTTTACAAAATACCGCATTTTGTTGGCCCTCTTTTTTTTTTTTTTCCAGTCAGGAAAAATTTAAGTAACCTTTTGAAGGGTTTTGATTTGCTTTTTCAGCATTGCTTGGAGCGCATCTGCAGAAGCTCACCTGTTTTCCTCGTACCATTCAGGACGTGACACTGTGACCTTTCAACTCTGCCAGCCCCACTTCACCGCTGTCCTATTTTTATACAGAAATAGTTTTGCCCAGATAAGCACTAAAACATCTTGTGCTGTTCACAGTGTGGGAAACCAGCCCAGCTCTTCCACACCCAGGGACTCCCGAGCGGATGTCAGCAAGCTACCGCCCCCTGGAGGCCAAGCCCTGCAGGTGTCCGCTCTGAGCTCCCCTGGCCAGTAGGGGTCACTGCAGCACGATGAGGAGAAACAGTCCTGGCTGGTTTTGTTTCTCTAACCCGCAGCCAATGCGACTCTCCCTTGAGTCCCCCAGTGAAGGCTGGTGACTTCACAAAGCCAGGAACCTGTGCTCCCCTGACTGTGCGACTCCCCCCTGCACACCACGCGGCCGTGCCTTTACCAAGGGAGAGCCTCGGGGGACCCCTGCGCTCACCTGAATGTGTGACTCCCCCCTGCATGCCCGTGGCCGTGCCTTTACCAGGGGAGACCTTCGGGGGACCCCTGCGCTCCCCTGACTGTGCGACTCCCCCCTGCACACCACACGGCCGTGCCTTTACCAGGGGAGACCCTCGGGGGACCCCTGCGCTCACCTGACTGTGTGACTCCCCACTGAACACCACGTGGCTGTGCCTTTACCAGGGGAGACCCTAGGGACCCCTGCACTCCCCTGACTGTGCAACTCCCCCTCCACACCACGGGGCCGTGCCTTTACCAGGGGAGACCCTCGGGGACCCCTGCGATCCCCTGACTGTGCGACTCCCCCTCCACACCACGGGGCCGTGCCTTTAGCAAGGGAGACCCTCGGGGACCCCTGCGCTCCCCTGACTGTGCGACTCCCCCTGCACACCATGCGGCCGTGCCTTTACCAGGGGAGACCCTCGGGGACCCCTGCGCTCCCCTGACTGTGCGACTCCCCCCTGCACACCATGCGGCCGTGCCTTTACCAGGGGAGACCCTTGGGGCATTGCGGAACAGCTTCAGCCCTTTTCAGTTCTTTAACTGTTTCAAAGAACACCGCGTATTGAGAGAAGGAAGGAAGCGTGGAGAAATGACCGGGGTTTCTGTGTTACAACGAGAAAGCAAGCAAGAAAGAAAATCTGACAGCCGTTGTGTTACACAAGCAAGTAGAAACATGTTTCGACGTTGGAGGCCAAAGATTCGTCAATCACACAAGTTATTTTTCAGTGTTTCAAGTTCTAAAAGTGCTGGTGAGCCTTTAAAGAGCCATTTATCAAATCAAAGCCATATGTAATAAAAAAAATTCTTGGGTACTGCAGCCAAGAATATTTGCATCATCACCCTGTAGCATGAACTAACATATTGAATTGCACCCTCTCTATATAGAATGAACTCACTCAGCTTCATAGAGTCCAATGAAAGCTGCTGAATAATGTTCCCTTGTTAACATATTGAATTGCACACCCTCTATATAGAATTAACTCCCTCAGCTTCATAGAGTCCAATGAAAGCTGCTGAATAATGTTCCCTTGTTAACATATTGAATTCCACCCCCTCTATATAGAATGAACTCCCTCAGCTTCAGAGTCCAATGAAAGCTGCTGAATAATGTTCCCTTGTTAACATATTGAATTGCACCCCCTCTATATAGAATGAACTCCCTCAGCTTCATAGTCCAATGAAAGCTGCTGAATAATGTTCCCTTGTTAACATATTGAATTGCACCCCCTCTATATAGAATGAACTCCCTCAGCTTCATAGAGTCCAATGAAAGCTGCTGAATAATGTTCCCTTGTTAACATATTGAATTGCACACCCTCTATATAGAATGAACTCCCTCAGCTTCATAGAGTCCAATGAAAGCTGCTGAATAATGTTCCCTTGTTAACATATTGAATTGCACCCCTCTATATAGAATGAACTCCCTCAGCTTCAGAGTCCAATGAAAGCTGCTGAATAATGTTCCTTGTTAACATATTGAATTGCACACCCTCTATATAGAATGAACTCCCTCAGCTTCATAGAGTCCAATGAAAGCTGCTGAATAATGTTCCCTTGTTAACATATTGAATTACACACCCTCTATATAGAATGAACTCACTCAGCTTCAGAGTCCAATGAAAGCTGCTGAATAATGTTCCCTTGTTAACATATTGAATTGCACACCCTCTATATAGAATGAACTCCCTCAGCTTCATAGAGTCCAATGAAAGCTGCTGAATAATGTTCCCTTGTTAACATATTGAATTGCACACCCTCTATATAGAATGAACTCCCTCAGCTTCATAGAGTCCAATGAAAGCTGCTGAATAATGTTCCTTGTTAACATATTGAATTGCACACCCTCTATATAGAATGAACTCCCTCAGCTTCATAGAGTCCAATGAAAGCTGCTGAATAATGTTCCCTTGTTAACATATTGAATTGCACACCCTCTATATAGAATGAACTCCCTCAGCTTCATAGAGTCCAATGAAAGCTGCTGAATAATGTTCCCTTGTTAACATATTGAATTGCACACCCTCTATATAGAATGAACTCCCTCAGCTTCATAGAGTCCAATGAAAGCTGCTGAATAATGTTCCCTTGTTAACATATTGAATTCCAACCCCTCTATATAGAATGAACTCCCTCAGCTTCATAGAGTCCAATGAAAGCTGCTGAATAATGTTCCTTGTTAACATATTGAATTGCTCACCCTCTATATAGAATGAACTCCCTCAGCTTCATAGAGTCCAATGAAAGCTGCTGAATAATGTTCCCTTGTTAACATATTGAATTGCACACCCTCTATATAGAATGAACTCCCTCAGCTTCATAGAGTCCAATGAAAGCTGCTGAATAATGTTCCCTTGTTAACATATTGAATTGCACCCCCTCTATATAGAATGAACTCCCTCAGCTTCATAGAGTCCAATGAAAGCTGCTGAATAATGTTCCCTTGTTAACATATTGAATTGCACACCCCTCTATATAGAATGAACTCCCTCAGCTTCATAGAGTCCAATGAAAGCTGCTGAATAATGTTCCCTTGTTAACATATTGAATTGCACACCCTCTATATAGAATGAACTCCCTCAGCTTCATAGAGTCCAATGAAAGCTGCTGAATAATGTTCCCTTGTTAACATATTGAATTGCACACCCAGCGCTTTGTAGTTTTCCAGATACTTAACATTGAAAAAACTGACTGGAAAAATGTGACATTTCTGAAATCTAACATGAAATACTACTGGACTGCTATGATGGCTTATGAGTTTTTGTTTTGTTTTATTTTTTGCGATATCATATTGTAGTTTCTCTTTCATTTACGTAATGTTAAATGAAAAAAAATCTAAATTATGTTCGTATAGATTTATTTAATTGTCTCAATCCTAAAAATCTAGGTGATGCAAAACTTTTTTGGCCAGAGCTGCACGCTTAATGAAGGATTTCCTTTTTTTTAAATTATATATAACTTTAATTTCGTATTCCAAAAAAAATGGAACACACATTTAGAGAATAGTTGTGTCCAGCAGATGGCGCCCCAGTTCTACACCGTTTCAAAATAACTTCTTCTTCTTCTTCTTCTTCTTCTTCATTTTAGCAGACGCTTTTATTAAAGCGATTATTATTATTATTATGAATTATTATCATTACAATTATTATTAATTACAGAGTCATTTAGCAGCTTATTTTTTATCCAAAGGACTTGCAGAGAAAGGGTGAACTTCTCAGGGCATCATCACACAACTGCTGTCAGTGGCTGCTGCAGAGTCACTTCCAATAGGAGCTCGTTTGTTTGACGTCTCATCCGAAGGACGTTTTATAAAATGTTTTTTTATTTTTTATTTATTAGTCAGAATTCAGAGCAATAGCAAATATACGAGAAAGACAAACAGTCAAATCAAAGAAAAAAAAAACGTTTTCTTTCTTTTTCTCGTTGCTATAGAAACTTGGCAATTGAAGTCTAGGGAGTTTATGGTGAAATCATGAACTGCTCTCGTCAAACCCCACCTAAAAAACTGCGTGCGGTTTTTTGGTTTTTTTTTTTCTGGTCGCCTCGCTACAAAAAACGACTTCACTGCGCTGGAGAAGGTATCCCAGAACTTCATGACAGGAGCGATGAGGAAAGCTTAAAATAATCACATCTCTTCAGCCTGCCAAACAAAAAAAAGAGGGGAAGAGATTGATTGAACCCAAGACTTCAAATCGAGCACAGGAAGGAGAACGAGAGGGCATCGATGGAAGGTTGAGTAGAGTGTAGAACGGTAGGTAGGAAGCACTTTTTTTTGAGAGAGAGAGAGAGAGAGAGTGAGAGAGAGTTATAAATGCATTTACCAGCCTACCTGGTGAAATAGCACCTAAAACACTGGAGGGAGCCCCCTTTCTCTTAGGGGGGTGAGGGAGCGAGGGAGCAGTTCAGTCTCCATGCCTCAAGCCTGCCCTGGACTGGAGGAGCCCCCTTTCTCTTAGGGGGGTGAAGGAGGAGGGAGCAGTTCAGTCTCCGTGCCTCAAGCCTGCCCTGGACTGGGAGGGAGCCCCTTTCTCTTAGGGGGGGGTGAGGGAGGGAAGGAGGGAGCAGTTCAGTCTCCGTGCCTCAAGCCTGCCCTGGACTGGAGGGAGCCCCCTTTCTCTTAGGGGGGGTGAGGGACGGAGGGAGGGAGCAGTTCAGTCTCCGTGCCTCAAGCCTGCCCTGGACTGGAGGGAGCCCCCTTTCTCTTAGGGGGGTGAGGGAGGGAGGGAGGGAGCAGTTCAGTTTCCACACCTTAAGCCCAATGCCAACTATGACCTATTTTGTGGTGCTACAGTATGTGAAGGGTGTTTACAGTTGCTTCATTTAGATGTTATCTCCAGTAAACACATTACACATTTTGTGGCATGTAGCCCATTGGAAATAATTCAAAAATAACTTGAACAATTTTCTGTGTACCAAAACCATACTTCAGGAACAACGCCTTACCAGAATTGCTTTGTACATGACAAGCAGTTAGAGAGATAATGAAGCAGCCCCCTTCTCAAAGCACAGTGAAGATAATGAACCAGCCCCCTTCTCAAAGCACAGAGAAGATAATGAACCAGCCCCCTTCTCAAAGCACAGTGAAGATAATGAACCAGGTTTCCCCCTTAAGCCCTCTCAAATTTTGTGGTGCTACAGTGAAGATAAGGGTGTTTCAGTTGCTTCATTGAAGATGTTGAACCAGTAAACCCCCTTCTCAAGCCACAGAGAAGATAATGAACCAACAATTTTCTGTCTCAAAACCACAGAAGAAGATAATGAACTTTGCCCCCATGACAAAGCACAGTGAAGATAATGAACCAGCCCCTTCTCAAAGCACAGTGAAGATAATGAACCAGCCCCTTCTCAAAGCACAGAGAAGATAATGAACCAGCCCCTTCTCAAAGCACAGTGAAGATAATGAACCAGCCCCCTTCTCAAAGCACAGTGAAGATAATGAACCAGCCCCCTTCTCAAAGCACAGTGAAGATAATGAACCAGCCCCCCTTCTCAAAGCACAGTGAAGATAATGAACCAGCCCCTTCTCAAAGCACAGTGAAGATAATGAACCAGCCCCTTCTCAAAGCACAGTGAAGATAATGAACCAGCCCCTTCTCAAAGCACAGTGAAGATAATGAACCAGCCCCCTTCTCAAAGCACAGTGAAGATAATGAACCAGCCCCCTTCTCAAAGCACAGAGAAGATAATGAACCAGCCCCTTCTCAAAGCACAGAGAAGATAATGAACCAGCCCCCTTCTCAAAGCACAGTGAAGATAATGAACCAGCCCCTTCTCAAAGCACAGTGAAGATAATGAACCAGCCCCCTTCTCAAAGCACAGTGAAGATAATGAACCAGCCCCTTCTCAAAGCACAGTGAAGATAATGAACCAGCCCCCTTCTCAAAGCACAGTGCAATTCAAACTGTATTTATCAAGTGGCGAGTACCGTTAACACTACCCCTCCCTGAATGATTTCGCTCAGACCACATTAAACCCGAACTGCACGTTTCTACTCAAACCATACCCGGGAGCTATGCGATTATAACTGACTAATCAATAGTTGTTTGTTGCCCATCTGTGTCATTGAAATGCAGACGCGTGTGTGTGTTTTGTTTTGTTTTTTCCCTGAATCATCCCTCAAGCTTTTTGAATTGGAAAGCGGAAATTAAAGAAACGAAATTAAAGAAACGAATCCGGTATGTGAACAATTCGTTTTATCCTTAACTTTCCGGGAGAGGTCAGCCTTTGAAATAGCGAGCTCTCTCTCTCTCTCTCTCTCTCTCTCTCTCTCTCTCTCTCTCTCTCTCTCTCTCTCTCTGTATCTAATTCTCTGTCTGTGTCTCTCTCTCCCTCTCTTCTCTCTCTCTCTGTGTCAAATTCAATTCAATTCAATTCAAAAATGCTTTATTGGCATGACGAGAGCGCTCAGGTATTGCCAAAGCTTTTATAATAGAAAACAGAAATAATAAAACAGAAATACAATTACAGAACATAACAAACACAAAAAACCATTGTTCCTTCCCTTTGAACAATATAACTCCCTCCTCCCCCTCCCTCCCTCTTTCCACCCTCCCTCCCTCCCTCCCTCCCCCTCCTCATCACCAGTAACCCCATGGTCGTGTATGCAGGGTGTCACACACTGTCCCTCAGGTTGTGGCAGGCAGACACATACTGTGCTGCTAGATTTGCAGTTCGCTCCTCCTCTCCTAGAAGGATGGGGATTTTACTCGAATGGAGAGGAGGTTAAACTCTGTCATTTGTTTTTTTGAATTGGGGATATATCTCTCCGTATCTCTGTGTATTTTGGGCAGGACAACAGGAAGTGCATTTCTGTCTCTACCTCTCCCAGATCACAGTGACCGCACAGCCTTTTTTTTCTTTGGCAATCCAGGTTTTTTTTGCCCGGCCAGTTTCGGATGGCCAGGCTGTGGTCACTGAGTCTGTACTTGGTCAGGATCTGTCTATGTTTTTGTGTTTTGACCCTGACCAGATATTCTGCCAGGGTAAATTCTTTTTTTAGGGCCAGATAGCATTGTAATTTATTGTGTGATTCAATTTCGTTATTCCAGTGTACTTTATAATTGTTTTCCAGATTTAGATTCATTTGTTTCATTTTTTTGTGCTGGGAGTTTTTTTTGTTGGTGGTGTTCTGAAGCTCGCTGGTGTTAATTTGACTTATTTGGCTGAGCTTCAGTACCATTCTATTGAGGGATTCTCTTGTGGGGGGCTGTGAGCAGCTCCAGTGCAGTGTGGTGGTGGTAGGACTGCGGATCAGCCTGCTGTAGATGGACCCAGTAGTTGGCGCTTCGTTTCTGTATGGAGTGGAGTAAGGGGAACCGCCCAATTCAGCCCTGCAAGCGCTTATTGGCTGCACTCCTGTGAACCTGCAGGAGGTGTTTACAGAATTCCAGATGGAAATTCTCTATGGGGCTTTGATCCCATTTTTTATAATCAGGGTTCATAAGGGGACCCCAGACTTCACTACCATACAGAAGGATTGGGTTTTTATTATGCTGTCAAAAATTTTAGCCAAATTTTTATTGGTGGTTTAATTTTGTATAGCCGATTCTTTATTGCATAAAAGCCCCTGCGCGCTTTATCTCTTAATGCATTTATAGCCAGGTTGAAGTTCCCAGACGCACTGATTTTTAAACCCAGGTAATTGTAGCTGGTGCTGTGCTCCAGGGTGTTGTTTCCCAGGGTGAAGTGGTACCTGTTTCCCTGAGATCTGGCTTTCTTCTGGAATACCATAACTCTGGTCTTGTCCAGGTTTACTGTCAGTGCCCATTTCTGACAGTACTGCTCTAGCAGTGCCAGGCTCTGCTGCAACCCCTGTTCAGTGGGTGACAGCAGGACCAGGTCATCTGCATAGAGCAGGAATTTGATTTCTTTGTCGTGTAGAGTGATGCCAGGGGCTGCAGTCTGTTCCAGCACCGTGTCTCTGTGTCTAATTATCTGTCTGTCTGTCTGTCTCTCTCTGTGTGTCTCTGTATCTAATTATCTGTCTGTCTGTCTGTCTCTCTCTCTGTGTGTCTCTGTATCTAGTTGTCTGTCTGTCTGTCTCTCTATTTCTCTCTCTCTCTCTGTATCTAATTATCTGTCTGTCTCTGTTTCTCTCTCTCTCTCTGTGTGTCTCTGTATCTAATTATTCAAATTCAAATTCAAATTCAAAGGTGCTTTATTGGCATGACCATTATTCACAGTATTGCCAAAGCAATGTACACACAGTACATCATCTGAACATTAAATAGACAATAACACTGATGAGAATAATAATGATAATAATAATGGTAAACAAATATAAATAATAACCACGTTATTAATAAGTTAACAATAACAACAATGAAATATAACAAGACTTGAACTAATGTAGAGTGCTCACTGTTTGTCCCTCAGGCTGTGACAGGCAGCTGTGTACTGGGCTGCCAGTTGGACACAGCTGGACTCCTCTCCGAGGAGGATTGGGAGTTTTTGAGAGTCTGGCAGGTCTGGGAATGTTTTGCAGAGATTTTTTATTTGTGGGAAGAAAGTTTCCCTTATTTCTGTGTATTTTATACACTGCAGTAGAAAGTGCACCTCTGTCTCTACTTGTTGGAGTTGACAGTGATGATACAGCCGGTCCTCTTTGGGCAGCCAGGTCTGCCTGTGTCGGCCTGTTTCTATGGCCAGGCTGTGCTCACTGAGCCTGTATTTGGTTAGGATCTGCCTCTGCTTGTTGTCTTTCACCCTGCTCAGGTATTCAGCCAGGGTGTAGTGTCTTTTTAGGGCCCGATAGCACTCTAATTTGCTTTGTGTTTTTGTGTGTGTGTCCCAATAGGTGAGGTAGTTTTGTTTGTGTTGTGTTATAATTTGGTTAACTCGAATTGTCTGTGTTGGAGCAGTGCTGTCCTGAGGCTGGTTGGTGTTAGTTAGTGCAGTGAGCTTCAGGACCAGCTGGCTGAGGGGACTCTTCTTTTGGCTCAGTTCTTGGTACTGCAGGGCTTTACTGTGGTAGGAGTTTGGGTTGCTTTGTTTTAGATGAAGCCAAAATTTAATTGCTCTTTTTTTGTATTGAGATCAATAATGGATATTGACCTAGTTCTGCCCTGCACGCGCGTTGTTTGGTGTTTTTCTGTATTTGCAGGATGTTTTGCAGAACTCTGTGTGCAGGGCTTCTATTGGGTGTTTATCCCATTTAGTGTAATCCTGCTCTATGAGCGGACCCCACACTTCACTGCCATAGAGGGCAATGGGTTTGATAACACTTTCAAAAAATTTTGAGCCAAATTCTAATGGGGAGTTTTATATAAAGCTTTTTCTTTATGGAATAGAAAGCCCTGCGGGCCTTCTCTCTCAGTGCATTCACTGCCGGGTTAAAGCTACCTGATGCGCTGATGTTTAGGCCCAGGTAGGTGTAGTGCATGCAGTGTTCTATTGTGGTGTGGTGTAGTGTGAAGATGTATCTACTTTCCTGATATCTGGGTTTTTTCTGAAATATCATGATTTTAGTTTTGTTCATGTTTACTGCCAGGGCCCAGGTGTGACAGTACTGCTCCAGCACTGACAGGCTCTGCTGCAGCCCCTGCTCTGTGGGCGACAGCAGGACCAGGTCATCTGCGTAGAGCAGGAATTTAATTTCAGTATCAAGCAGAGTGAGGCCAGGGGCTGCAGATTGCTCCAACACTGTGGCCAATTCATTGATGTAGATGTTGAACAGTGTTGGACTCAAACTGCACCCCTGTCTCACCTCCATGCCCCTGTGAGAAGAATTGTGTTCTTTTTATTGCCAATCTTTACACCACATTTATTTTCCGTATACATTGATTTAATTGTGTCATAGGTTTTACCTCCTACACCACTTTGGAGGAGTTTATAAAATAATCCTTCGTGCCAGATTGAATCAAAAGCCTTTTGAAATCTATAAAGCAAGCAAATAATTTATTTTTATTTTGGTTTACATGTTTGTCTATTAGGGTGTGTAGGGTGTAAATATGATCAGTAGTGCGGTGTTTTGGAAGGAAGCCAATCTGACTCTTACTCAAGACACTGTGTTCGGTAAGGAAGGCCAGTATCCGAGTGTTAATGATACTGCAGAATACCTTCCCAGATTACTGCTCACACAGATGCCCCCGGTAGTTATTGGGGGTGAATTTGTCTCCACTCTTAAAGACAGGGGATATAATCCCTTGGTTCCAGATGTCAGGGAAGTAGCCCACACTTAGTATCAGGTTAAACAGTTTTGAGGGCCTCCTGCAGCTTAGGGCTGCTGTGCTTCAGCATCTCATTGGAGACGCTGTCTACCCCCGCTGGCTTTCCTATTCTGGAGGGTCTGCAGTTTCTCTTTAAGTTCCTGCAGTGATTGGAGAGTCCAGTGGATTCTGGTTGTCTTTAATTGACAATTCTAGTTTTTTTCAGTTTTTCATAAATATTGTTTTGATCTAATGGTTGTTCATTGTGTGTTATGTTTTGATAGAGTTTTTCAAAATGGTTTTTCCATATATTTCCATTTTGTATGGCCAATTCTTCTGGTTTTGATTTATTTAGTTTTTTCCAATGTTCCCAGAATCGGTTTGAGTTAATGGACTCCTCGATTTCTGTCAGTTGCTTGTTGATGTGGTTATTTTTTTCTGTTTTAGTGTGCGTTTATAGTAATTTAGAGTTTCACAGTAGCTGAGGCGTAAATCTTGGTTGTCTGGTTGTCTATGTTTTTGATTTGATAATTGCCTAAGTCTTTTCCTTATATTTTTACAATCTTCATCAAACCAATTTTCTTCTTTCAGTTTTTTTCTTTTGAGTGTTCAATTATTTTTAGTTTGGATTTTAAAGCTGCCTGTCTAAATATTTCATTCAGGTTTTCTATAGCTAGATTTACTCCCAGTTTACTGTGAGTATGTGGTGTAACCAGAAAGGTGTTTAATAGTGATTGGATTTTTGGATGGCTGATTGCTTTCTGGTATTCTTCTGCACTGTTTGGAGCCCATCTGTAGGAATGATGGAGGTTATACAGCTTGCAGGGCTGTGTCTGTGTGTTGCTGGTCTGCTCTGTTCTTTTAAGGAACACAGTTATTTGACTGTGGTCTGACAGAGGAGATATTGGCCTGACAGTGAATGCACTAATAGAGGAAGGGTCGAGGTCAGTAATGGTGTAATCTACTACACTGTTGCCAAGAGCTGAGCTGTAGGTGTGTCTTCCTAAAGAGTCCCCTCGGATCCTACCGTTAATAATGTACAGGCCCAGGACTTGACAGAGTTGCAGTAATTGTCTCCCACTTTGATTTATTTCTCTATCATAGCTGTTTCTCTGGGAGACAATAGGGCTGGAATATAGGGGTTTTTGCCTGAATATATGTTGGTCTCCCTGTGTGCTGGTGAAGTCAGGCTGCTTGCCTGTCCTGGCGTTCAGATCTCCACAGATCAGAACATTTCCCTGGGCCTGGAAGTGGCAGATCTCTGTGTGGAGACTGGTAAAGGTTTCCTCACTATAGTATGGGGATTCTGAGGGAGGGATATATATTGCACACAGGAAGATTTCATTTTGTGCAGAGACAATATTTCTGCTGATTTTAAGCCACAAATGTGACTCTCCTCGTTTAATTGGCTCTATTGAGTTGGTGAGCTCTGCTTTGTACCAAATGATTATTCCCCCAGAGTCTCTGCCTCGTCTGACTGTGGTCTTTTTCAGTGAGGGCACTATGATCTCCCTATAGCCTGAGGGACAGTGAGTGGACACGTCTGCCCTGCACCATGTTTCCTGCAGGATGATGATATCCAGGCCTTTCACTCTCTCTATAAACTCTGGGGCTGTGCTCTTCAGCCCAAACACTGAGGAGCTCAGGCCCTGGATATTCCACATTGTGATGGACAAAGATTTAATCAGATTTATATTTGCAATTATTTATCTATTTTTTGTCTTAGAATTAAACAAAACATTTTGAAGAAGAAAAAAAAAAATATATATATATATATATATATGAGAAAGATATATATATATATATATATTTGAGCTAAATATATATATATATACATATTTGTTTTGTAATAATTCACTAAATATTAATTATATTTACGTTTTGCTGCTGAAATCTCTACGCATAAATATATATATACTTTTTCCCCTTTCTCTTTTCCTTTCCTCCCCCTTTTTCTTTTTTTTTTTTTTTTTTACAATCTATTTTTTTTTTTTTTTAATAGTAGTGACTTAGCTCATAAGTCTTGTGCAGATGAGGTTCAGGAGGTGGTGAATCTCCTCCAGCTCTGTGCTCCCAGTCCCTGCTGGTCTGCTGAGGGCCGCAGCGTAGCTGTGAGGCTGCTGCTGGGATGGCTGGGCTGGGTGCTGGAATGGGCTGGCAGGACCGGACCTGGGTCCGCTGGGCTGGGCTGGGCGCTGGGCTGGGCCGGGCCTGGGCTTTCTGGGCTGGGCTGGGCTAAGCAGGTGTCGGTTGTGTTGTCCAGGCTGTGGACGGAGGCTCCTGGGGGCCCACCTGGTTGTCTGTGGGCTGTGTTGTGGTCTGTGGACGTTGAGGTCTCTCCTGTTGCCGTGTTGGGGGCTGGCTGGGTCTCGGCCCAGGGTGACGTCTTTCAGGGTCTTGGCAAAGATGCTGACTCCCCGCTGGTGCAGGTGCACGTGGTCGTACAGGTGTTGCAGCCCGAGGGTGGGGTGGTGTGCCAGGTGCACGTTGGGTAGTAGAGCGCACCCTCGGGAGACTTCCGCGTTGATCTTCTGGATGGTGTATTGGTGGAAATCCTTTCTGGGCAGCAGGGTGGAGATGATGATTTTTGAATGCGGAAATTCCTGGGTGGCTCTCTCCGCCACTCTCCTGATGGACTTGATTATCTGTCTGTGTCTCTCTCTCTCTGTCTGTATCTAATTATCTGTCTGTGTCTCTCTCTCTCTGTGTCTGTATCTAATTATCTGTCTGTCTGTCTGTCTCTCTCTCCCTCCCTCTCTCTCTCTCTGTCTCTGTATCTAATTATCTGTCTGTCTGTCTGTTTCTCTCTCTCTCTCTCTGTGTCTCTCTATCTAATTATCTGTCTGTCTGTGTGTCTCTCTCTCTAATTATCTGTCTGTCTGTGTCTCTCTCTCTCTCTCTCTCTCTCTCTCTCTGTATCTATCTGTCTGTCTGTCTGTCTCTCACTCTCTCTCTCTCTCTCTGTCTGTCTCTGTATCTAATTATCTGTCTGTCTCGCTCTCTCTCTCTCTCTGTCTGTCTCTGTATCTAATTATCTGTCTGTCTCGCTCTCTCTCTCTCTCTGTCTGTCTCTGTATCTAATTATCTCTCTCTCTCTCTCAAGTCGCGTTCCAGAAAACTTTATATACAACTTGGTTCGTCAAACATGTGAATGAACGCTTTGACAAGAAATCAGGGAAAACGGCCATGCCATTACCCATGCAAAATGATCTACAGCGTCTGCTTGTCGGTTCTGCGTTCAACAGTGCGGCCATTTTAATAATTTATATTTGTTCACGTGATTACAGTACATTGGCTGTCAGATTATATGTTTAGACTGGCAGCAGACTAGACAGGATTCATGTTAAAAAAATAAATTAAAAAACGCTTATTTATTGTGTTCACAGCTGTGTCAATGTATCTCCACGGATAGACCACACGCACGTGAAAAAAAACATATAAACCAAGTGAAAATACATAAATAAATAAAAAATACAATTTTAAACATCATTTATTCATTTTGTTTTTATTTTTAAACTTTTAAATCCAATAAAAATCGATGCATTTGCGGGACTGTAAATGCACAACGTGTTTTGCAGAGGAATTTTTAAACAGGCCACTGCAGTTATGCAACGCTTTAGTCACGTGATGAAACGATACCGGCTCATCCATCCATCCAGTGCGGGGGGCAGTGTGATCCTGACCCGGATTGTTAACGCTGGAGCCAAGCAGCTCAGACAGAAATGGAGAAGAAGGATCTCCTTTAACTCAGGAGAAAAAACAGACAAAACAAACCTACAAGGGGTTAGTATGACAAAAAACCGCCAGGCGAATAACGCTCCTGTAAATCAAATAGATATTAAACATTGTGTAGGGAATGCAAGTCGATAATCAATTGTTTGAGGCACTCGAACCAATCTGTTATCCTGTCCGACAGAGAATCGTGAGGGTCTGGAACCAACTCCCCAGTAATGTTGTTGAAGCTGACACCCTGGGATCCTTCAAGAAGCTGCTTGAGGAGATTCTGGGATCAATAAGCTACTAACAACCAAACGAGCAAGATGGGCCGAAACTTTCTTATGTTCTTAGATGAACACAAATGATTCTGAAATCTATTTTCATTGGTTTGAAATTGATAATGCGTGTTGTCAGCCTGCCACCGGTTTCAGCACCAGGTATCCAAATTTTGCAGAGTAATGCTTTTGAATGATAAGTTTTCCGGACAAGAGCAGCGTCTGAATCTAGCGATCACCTTGTCAAAATTTGACCCATATTATAAACGATTGTTATTATTATAACAATATTATTATATATATATAATAAGGGCAGCAGTGTGGAGTAGCGGTTGGGGCTCTGGGGGACTCTTGACCTTGAGCAAGGTCGTGGGTTCAATGGGGGTGGGGGTAAAAACATGTGCTGCTGTCGCCCTGGATTGAGCAAGGTATTATTATTATTATTTATTTTTAGAGACTTTATCCAGTAAAACCCAACATTATATTTGGGTACAGTTACCCAAAAATAATGTTGATTTTTTGTAACAATTAGGTAAAGTACCTCGCCCTGGATACAGCAGGACGTCTGTTAAGATTGAAAATAATAATCCAGATAAATATATACACATATATATAAATAAATAAATATATATATATATATATATATATATATACTCCGATCGGCTGTTTTTCTCAATGCGTTTTTTCTGCGTTTCACAAACGTATTAATTAAAAGCTAAATACGCTGGGATTCTGAAAGCAAAAAAAAGTATTTTTATTTTCGATTTCTTGTTTAAAGACGAGTTTTTTTTGTTTTGTTTTCAAATTAGAAATTGGTTGTCTGTTTCCGGTTTTAAGTTTGCCAAAAAAAGAAGTAATGTATAATTAACGGTAAATACTAGGGTGGCACCAATATCGATATTTTGATAGGATATCGATAATAATTTCCATATCTCGATATGGTGGGATTAAAAAAAAAATCACACAGACTCATAATTTTTATTGCTAATACTGCTAACAATACAAACGCAGTATAATCAAGTTCATTTTAGATTTATACAACAAACCCTATACACACCAATCATCCTAGGCAAACTCCACACACAAAGTATTATTTAATCATTTTATTCCATTGCTTGCCTTTTTTTTTGTTTTCCTTCTAAGAACCCGATTAACAAATGTATTTCAAACATTGAATAGCGAGTATAAATGAAGAAAAACGACAAAACCACAACCTGTGGTCTCCCGTTTATACACCTGTTTCATTTATCCGGCCTAGGACAATAATAAAGGAGGATAGGAAAATGATGTCACAAGTGGGCGGAGTTAGTAAACAGTGGAGCATTTCTGGAGCCCGTAGAAAAGTATTCATTATATAATCAAGCATTAATTCGCTTAAATAAGTCAGTCGTTTTATAGTAACGATATTTTGTTTTGTTATTAAAAAAAATACCGGTATAACCCGGCGCTGCAACACAGCATCGCCGCAATGTATTCAGTACTGAGTGGGCTCCAGAAATGGCGCCTGTAATTGAGTACCGAACTGCATCACGGGATTGACTGTCCTATCCTGCTTTATATAGTCACAGGCCAAACCCTTACCGGAAACTATATCCTGTTTGCGCGCATCAACCAATTAAAAAACTGGATTTTTAAGGGATACACGCCTAAAAAAACAAAGTTAACACAAACAAACATAATAAACAGCAAAAAAAAAAAAAAAACGACTTATATATATATATATCTATTTTTTTCTTCTAATATTCAGAACGAGCTCACAAACTACCGAGCGCTATTGGGATTATTTTGAGTTATGCGCATGCGTCAGTGGTTGAGTGCATTAGTAATGCGTTTTTTTTTTTTTTAAGTTAAAGTAAGGTATTGATTTTCTCATGTAAATATCTGGAATTTAAATTGTGTTGTTATAGTTTTCTGTGTTGTGGAAGACTTCGATAGTAAATACCACTTTTTGACACTAGCGTCAGATCACAATGGATGGCACCTATACCCAAATCTGACCACCTACCACTTAATGACTTTACATGGGTCAAGTTTTGGTACGCCTACCGCATTCTGATGAGGTACCACTTTCTGACATTACACTGGTATGAAATAAATCGCAAAATAAATCACAAAAATAAACACTATTGACAAGTGTGGATCCCAGATCCTCTAACCTCTCCCCTATATGATTGTTTTCCAATGGTGTGCAAACATCACAAGACTACTGTTGCAATGTAACATGAAAGTTAAAGGAAAGCGATTATTCATAAGAAACGAGAGGAGGCCATTCGGACCATCTTGCTCGTTTGGTTGTTAGTAGCTTATTGATCCCAGAATCTCATCAAGCAGCTTCTTGAAGGATCCCAGGGTGTCAGCTTCAACAACATTACTGGAGAGTTGGTTCCAGACCCTCACAATTCTCTGTATAAAAAGTGCCTCCTATTTTCTGTTCTGAATGCCCCTTTATCTAACCTCCATTTGTGACCCCTGGTCCTTGTTTCTTTTTTGAGGTCCCCTGGGTCGACATTGTCTATACCTTTTAGGATTTTGAATGCTTGAATCAGATCACCGCGTAGTCTTCTTTGTTCAAGACTGAATAGATTCAATTCTTTTAACCTGTCTGCATACGACATGCCTTTTAAACCCGGGATAATTCTGGTCGCTCTTCTTTGCACTCTTTCTAGAGCAGCAATATCCTTTTTGTAACGAGGTGACCAGAACTGAACACAATATTCTAGGTGAGGTCTTACTAATGCATTGTAAAGTTTTAACATTACTTCCCTTGATTTAAATTCAACACTTCTCACAATATATCCAAGCATCTTGTTAGCCTTTTTTATAGCTTCCCCACATTGTCTAGATGAAGACATTTCTGAGTCAACATAAACTCCTAGGTCTTTTTCATAGATTCCTTCTTCAATTTCAGTATCTCCCATATGATATTTATAATGCACATTTTATTGCTCGTGCAGTACTTTTACACTTTTCTCTATTAAATGTCATTTGCCATGTGTCTGCCCAGTTCTGAATGCTGTCTAGATCATTTTGAATGACCTTTGCTGCTGCAACAGTGTTTACCAATGTTGCAATGTAAATGAAATTAAAAAGAAAGCGATTATTTTATCAGATTCAGGGGCTCCCTTCAGTCCAGGGAAGGCTTCAGGCATGGAGACTGAACTGCTCCCTCGCTCGTCACAAAGCGCAAGGGTTAATTCAGCCTCTGTTTTAAAACTTAAACATGAATAAATAAAAATAAATCAAATAATTAAGATGTTTAGGTTTGGTAAAATAATAAAATAATAATAATAATAATAATAATAATAATAATAATAATAAACTACACTTTTACAAAAAAACACACTTTTAAAATATAATTAGTACCACTCGCTCAGCTCAGATTTTGAGCGCAGCGCCCTCTAGAGTTCCTGTTTGGAAGCACACCAACACAAACCATAATCCTAAATACTGCACTGAAAGCGGGGCTCAGCGAGTCCGAAACTTTGTTCCGTTTCTTTCTTTCGTTGCAATTGGTATTAAATTACTACACAGCTGGGGATGGATAATACCGTACTAGCTGGTATGAAACTTAGTACGCAGCTCCGTGTGTCGACCTGAAAAAAGAAACAAGGACCAGGGATCACAAATGGAGATTAGATAAAGGGGCATTCAGAACAGAAAATAGGAGGCACGTTTTTTTACACAGAGAATTGTGAGGGTCTGGAACCAACTCCCCAGTAATGTTGTTGAAGCTGAAACCCTGGGATCCTTCAAGAAGCTGCTTGATGAGATTCTGGGATCAATAAGCTACTAACAACCAAAAGAGCAAGATGGGCCGAATGGCCTCCTCTCGTTTGGAAACTTTCTTATGCTCTCTGTAAACTCGTTGCAATCGACCCCCATACTGTAACACGGATTGCGAGTGTTTTGGGCTTGTTTCGAAAGGCAGTGGCGCGCTTTTTTGGGGGACGATGGAAGCTGGGATCGTTAAAACTGCTGTCGAAATATTTTCCAGAGCTAGCTCCACACATACAGCGATTGGGGGGCGGGGGTAAGCTGTACTCTCTGTGAAACTTTTCGGGGGTGTCGCAGTCTGCAGAACAGAAAATGTCATCATGGTTTTGTGTTTAGTTAACTTTGTATACCCAGAAAAGTTCAAAACGCGCAACACGACCTATGCACTAAGATACAACGATATGGCTGCTTTTAAAAGTCCCTAAATTTAGATATAATATTGACTAGAACAGAGTTTCTCAAACTGGAGGTCCCGACCTAAAAGCGGGTCGCAAGGCTGTTTTTATTTGGGGGGGGCTTAGCCCCCTTTCCTTTAAAAATAAGTAAATAAAATACTGTAGTATTTAAAAAAACTCAAACAAAACCCATTTTCACCGGTGTAGCTGGACAATGTCCCGCCTTCCTGACTTGTAACGGTCGTTGATTGGTTCTGAATACTTTAAACCCGCCCCTCAATACTGAGTGGCAGCAACATCTGCATTTCTATTACTAAGCGTGCGAAATTGCATGAGAAGGCTCCTTCGCTGGATTTAAAGCTAGACTGTAGAGTTAGACAGTGAGAACTTAAAAAGGATAGTATATTTAAAAAATAAATACATAAATAAAATAATTGCCTAGACACGCAAAACCCCCAGAAGAATGTGCCCGTGATCAGAAGGATTTTGTTCTGGAGGACAGGAAAAAAGGAAAGAAGGTACAACTAAATAGGCAATTGACTCTGAATGCAGGATTTAAGAAGCAGGCGTTATTTCTAAATCTTTACCAGACCTCTCTGTGCTTTACAATGCTTCCCTATGCTTTACCAGACCTCTCTGTGCTTTACAATGCTTCCCTATGTTTTTACCAGAACCCTCTGTGCTTTTACAATGCTTCCCTATGCTTTTACCAGACCTCTCTGTGTTTTTTACAATGCTTCCCTATGCTTTTACCACACCTCTCTGTGCTTTTACAATGCTCCCCTATGTTTTTTACCATACCTCTATGTGCTTTTACAATGCTTCCCTATGCTTTACCAGACCTCTCTGTGCTTTTACAATGCTTCCCTATGCTTTACCAGACCTCTCTGTTTTTTACAATGCTTCCCTATGCTTTACCATACCTCTCTGTGCTTTACAATGCTTCCCTATGTTTTTACCACACATCTCTGTGCTTTACAATGCTTCCCTATGTTTTACCATACCCTCTGTGCTTTACAATGCTTCCCTATGTTTTACCACACCTCTCTGTGCTTTTACAATGCTTCCCTATGCTTTACCAGACCTCTCTGTGCTTTTACAATGCTTCCCTATGCTTTACCAGACCTCTCTGTTTTTACAATGCTTCCCTATGCTTTTACCACACCTCTCTGTGCTTTTACAATGCTTCCCTATGCTTTTACCAGACCCTCTGTGCTTTACAATGCTTCCCTATGCTTTACCAGACCTCTGTTTTTACAATGCTTCCCTATGCTTTTATCAGACCTCTCTGTGCTTTACAATTCTTCCCTATGCTTTACCCTATGAGAGGAAAATTAGCTTGCGACCGGCTTTTAAAAACGGTTAATTGCCACTGATTGTAAAGGTGAGGGAAGGACAGGTTTTCTTGTTTTGAAATCAACACGGCAACGAAGGGGTAGATGGCATACGTGCCGAGGAATGGTGTTCTTTCCTTCTCGTGCTGATAGCGCAAGGATTCCAGTAAGTAATCTGATACCTGAGGAATTCTTGGACCAGATTTGCATTCTAAATGCCAAGTGAAATACTTGCAGATACACACCAAGGAAATAAATTCTCATTTTTTTATTTTACAGAGTAACTACTTATTATTTATTATCATTATTATTATTATTTATTTCTTAGCAGACGCCCTTATCCAGGGCGACTTACAATTGTTACAAGAAATCACATTATTTTTACATACAATTCCCCATTTATACAGTTGGGTTTTTACTGGAGCAATCTAGGTAAAGTACCTTGCTCAAGGGTACAGCAGCAGTGTCCCCCCCACCTGGGACTGAACCCACGACCCTCCGGTCAAGAGTCCAGAGCCCTAACCACTACTCCACACTGCTGCCCTAAGTCTTACACAGATCTCGAATGTGCAGTTTTTAAAGAAACGCATAACAAACTTGATTAATTTATTTATTTTTAAATATGATATCTGGTTCAACTGTAGGTTATTTATTAATTTATTTATTTGGCAGACGCCTGCTTTAATCCCAGGCGACTCACACAGGCGTCACAGGGCAGCACAGAGTTACAATGCAAGCTTCATATTTAAATACAGTGGAGTTTACAGCAAGGGCTAAATCACAATACTACTAGAATACAATATGAACTAGGATGCAGCCAGTTAGGATCACAGCAAGTTGTATCTACAATGACAAAGTGCAAGGATAGCGCATCAGCTGAGGGTCCAGTAACGTGGTGCTGAGGTCGGGTGAGTCCAGCGCAGAGCAGTGGAATAGTCTGGACTCGAACCGGCAACGTCCAGACTATAGAGCGCATCCTGCACTCTAGCGAGTGCTTTTACTGGATGCGCCACTCGGGAGCCCCTGGGACTTTGACCGGGCCTTTCCAGAACCTTGATTTATTTTTCTTGAACGGTTCTGAAGTAGATTTTGATGTGTGCTTTGGATCGTTGTTATGCTAGCGAATCCATTTTACCATGTATTCGAACCAGATTTCTTGTGCCATTAGAGTAAAAACAACCCCATAGAAAGATATTACCACCTCCATGCTTGACAGTAGGTATGGTGTTATTTTCTTTGTACGCCTCACCAGACTTTCTCCAAAGATAACGACCATCAGCGTGACCAGATAGCTCGATTTCTGTTTCATCGCTCCACAAAACCTTTGACCAGAACTCGTATCCGTCATTCAAATGCTGTTTTGCAAACTTTAAGCGATTTATCCTTGTGACGTTTTATACTCTCTAAGAATGTTCACCTACAATCCAGAATTTTCTAGACTGTTCTAGAATTAGGTTCTGCGTGATCATATGGAAATTTCTAGCACCTTGTAGACAATATTATCATAGCATCAAAGGGTATGAATACTTTTTGAATTAGCATTTTTGGAGTTTTGCAATAAGTTTTGAAATAAATAATTCTAGACATCTGTTATTTGTAACTTTTTTTTTCCTTGTTAACATATTGAATTGCACCCCCTCTATATAGAATGAACTCACTCAGCTTCATAGAGTCCAATGAAAGCTGCTGAATAATGTTCCCTTGTTAACATATTGAATTCCACCCCCTCTATATAGAATGAACTCCCTCAGCTTCATAGAGTCCAATGAAAGCTGCTGAATAATGTTCCCTTGTTAACATATTGAATTGCACACCCTCTATATAGAATGAACTCCTTCAGCTTCATAGAGTCCAATTAAAGCTGCTGAATAATGTTCTCTTGTTAACATATTGAATTCCACACCCTCTATATAGAATGAACTCCCCAGCTTCATATAGAGTCCAATGAAAGCTGCTGAATAATGTTCCCTTGTTAACATATTGAATTCCACACCCTCTATATAGAATGAACTCCCTCAGCTTCATAGAGTCCAATGAAAGCTGCTGAATAATGTTCCCTTGTTAACATATTGAATTGCACCCCCTATATAGAATGAACTCCCTCAGCTTCATAGAGTCCAATGAAAGCTGCTGAATAATGTTCCCTTGTTAACATATTGAATTCCACCCCTCTATATAGAATGAACTTTTCATAGATCCAATTAACATTGAAAAATGTTCCCTTGTTAACATATTGAATTACTATATAGAATGATATCCTCAGCTTCAAAGAGTCCAGTGATGCTGAAAATGTTTTTGTTAACATATTGAATTGCACAATACTCTATATAGAATGTTGATGAGAAAGCTTCAAGAGTCCAACTTTGCTTGTGTAATGTTCCCTTGTTAACAATTGAAGTCCACAGGAAGTTGGAGTTTGCCAGATACTTAAATTGAAAATGTGACATTTCTGAAATCTAACATGAAATACTACTGGATATATCCTCAAACCTAAAAAAAGAGGTGATGCTAAACTTTTAGGCTGTAGATTCGTTCCCAGCAGCAATACTGTCGAAAGCAGTTGATGAGAAAGGAGGAAAAAGGGTTTGCTTGTGTTGTAAGCATTGGTATTGCAACCAGTCTCTGAGGAAGTTGGAAGCTATTCTAAACCAAAAGAGAGGTGAAGTAACTGCAAGTGTTTAAACTGGACCCAGAGAGGTTTGGAAACGTTTAAAAGACAGTTAAAACTGAGAGCTCTTTATCTCCCAGTACATCAACTCTGCTCTTACCAAGAGAGGTGTACTAAAAGCACAGCACAGTGTAATAAACCACAAAGGGGTATGGTAAAGCATAGGGAAGCATTGTAAAGCACAGAGAGGTCTGGTAAAGCATAGGGAAGCATTGTAAAGCACAGAGAGGTCTGGTAAAGCACAGGGAAGCATTGTAAAGCACAGAGAGGTATGGTAAAGCATAGGGAAGCATTGTAAAGCACAGAGAGGTCTGGTAAAGCATAGGGAAGCATTGTAAAGCACAGAGAGGCCTGGTAAAGCATAGGGAAGCATTGTAAAGCACAGAGAGGTCTGGTAAAGCATACGTTTCCCATAGTAAAAGCACAGAGAGGTCTAACATGAAACACTTACTGTACTACTATTATGGCTTCCGGTAGACTTTTTTTTTTTTTTTTTTTTTTTTTTGCAATATCATTTTGTATTTTCTTTGATTACATGATGGCAAATCTAAATGATGCTCTCTAGAGTTTTTTTTTTTTTTTTTTTTCAAATGATGTCGCAACCATAATGATGCAAAACATTTAGCCAGAGCTGTATATGTCTTTATATAGGGTTAAATGGAGGTTTAATGTTTATATATATATATAGAGCTGCTGAGAGCCATCATGGACCCAGGGGAAAGATTGGAATGCCCCCCCGCCCCTGCACGTATGGCACTACATTCATCTGACTTTGTAGTATAGTTTAAACCACTTGCAATGATTCTTACAATGTTAGCAGTGTCTGAGGAAGATTATTTCCTGTGATACAGTATTCTGATAATTGGGTTTGAAGGAAACTGTCAACGACCCATATAAGTTTCATTATCTCAATTAAAATCTGCAGTAGGATCGTTTACTTTTTCTAGTGGTAGTTAAGTACAGTAATATATATACAGACGTGCTCAAATTTGTTGGTACCCCTCCACAAAAAACGAAGAATGCACAATTTTCTCTGAAATAACTTGAAACTGACAAAAG
The DNA here is from genome assembly GCA_036884735.1 of Huso huso. Classification (NCBI taxonomy): domain Eukaryota; kingdom Metazoa; phylum Chordata; class Actinopteri; order Acipenseriformes; family Acipenseridae; genus Huso; species Huso huso. The sequence continues at coordinate 7,946,314 of CM072708.1, read as the reverse complement.
TAATTGGCATCCACCATTGTTTATTCCATATTTAATAGAAATCAGACTTTGCTTTTGATTTTTTATTCAACATAATATTGTAAATAAGAAAACAAATGAAAATGGCATGGACAAAAATGATGGGACCGCTAACCTAATATTTTGTTGCACAACCTTTAGAGGCAATCACTGCAATCAAACGTTTTCTGTAGCTCTCAATGAGACTTCTGCACCTGTTAACAGGTAGTTTGGCCCACTCTTCCTGAGCAAACTGCTCCAGCTGTCTCAGGTTTGATGGGTGCCTTCTCCAGACTGCAAGTTTCAGCTCTTTCCATAGATGTTCGATAGGATTCAGATCAGGACTCATAGAAGGCCACTTCAGAATAGTCCAATGTTTTGTTCTTATCCATTCTTGGGTGCTTTTAGCTGTGTGTTTTGGGTCATTATCCTGTTGGAGGACCCATGACCTGCGCACTGAGACAAAGCTTTCTGACACTGGGCAGTAACGTTCGCTCCAGAATGCCTTGATAGTCTTGAGATTTCATTGTGCCCTGCACAGATTCAAGGCACCCTGTGCCCGGCGCAGCAAAGCAGCCCCAAAACATAACCGAGCCTCCTCCATGTTTCACTGTAGGTATGGTGTTCTTTTCTTTGAAAGCTTCATTTTTTCGTCTGTGAACATAGAGCTGATGTGACTTGCCAAAAGCTCCAGTTTTGACTCATCTGTCCAAAGGACATTCTCCCAGAAGGATTGTGGCTTGTCAATATACATTTTAGCAAATTCCAATCTGGCTTTTTTATGTTTTTCTTTCAAAAGTGGAGTCCTCCTGGGTCTTCTTCCATGGAGCCCACTTTCACTCAAAAAAAGCGACAGATGGTGCGATCAGAAACTGACGTACCTTCACCTTGGAGTTCAGCTTGTATCTCTTTGGCAGTTATCCTTGGTTCTTTTTCTACCATTTGCACTATCCTTCTGTTCACTCTGGGGTCGATTTTCCTCTTGTCGGCCCAGGGGAGGTTGGCTACAGTTCCATGGACCTTAAACTTCTTAATAATATTTGCAACTGTTGTCACAGGAACATCAAGCTGCTTGGAGATGGTCTTGTAGCCTTTACCTTTACCATGCTTGTCTATTATTTTCTTTCTAATCTCCTCAGACAACTCTCTCCTTTGCTTTCTCTGGTCCATGTTCAGTGTGGTACACACAATGATACCAAACAGCACAGTGACTACTTTTTCTCCATTTAAATAGGCTGAATGACTGATTACAAGATTGGAGACATGTGTGATACTAATTAAAGAAACTAATTAGTTTGAAATATCACTATAATCCAATTATTTATTATCTTTTCTAAGGGGTACCAACAAATGTGTCCAGGCCATTTTAGAATATCTTTGTAGAATAAGCAATAATTCATCTCATTTCACAGCTTCTTTGCTTTATTCTATGACATGCCAAAGGCATGCAAGTATACATGATAAAATAGCTTTTAGTTTCATCACTTTTCAGGAGGAATGAAGCATTATTTCAATGAGCTGTAAGGGTACCAACAAATTTGAGCACGTCTGTATATTTTTGTACAAATTCCACGTGTAATAGTCATTATTCGGAAGCTTACTTAACATCAAATAACAGACGTTTTTAGCATTAAAATACATTTTAATGGTGTTGCTGTACACTATTTTATTTATCCCAAAAATAAACCACTCATCTGTGCTCTTAAATAATAGCCTGTATTAGTAAATATATTTGTATTTTAAGTAATATAACGGATCATTCTCTAATTGTGTTTACCACCAGCTGAAGAAAATACTTTATTTATACACAATTTTTCTAACAAACTGACACACCATGTTGTTTTGAGCAAATTATAGATCTTAATAGAATAATTCTTATGTGGTAGTGTGTAACATATTGTAGATTCTAATAATATAATAATTCACACTGTGGTATATATTGTGCAACTTTAGTGTTGTTTTAAAGTTTTTAAAAGTAATATATATATCATTAGTATGTCATTAACTATGCAGTAGATGACATCACAAATCCATGAATAGATTTAAATCATTTAAACCTTTTTAAGTATTATTATTATTATTATTATTATTATTATCATTATTATTTTTATTATTATTATTATTATTTATTTCTTAGCAGACGCCCTTATCCAGGGCGACTTACAGTCGTAAACAAAAATACATTTCAAGAATCACAGTACAAGTACCTGAAATATCCTTTTCTCTTTTTTTTTTTTCTTTTTTCTTATTGATCATTTTGGTACACAGCAGTTTTCCTTTTTCTCAAACTGAAGCTTCTTTTACTGTAAACTAATGTCATCCATCTGCGTCTCCATCCATCTGTGTTTCTTTCCATATGATGATGTAGATATCCTTCTGCCTGGTGTTGATGGCTGAAGTGAAATGCTGGTGGAGGCTGTGTGGTCCAGTGGTTAAAGAAAAGGGGCTTGTAACCAGGAGGTCCCCGGTTCAAATCCCACCTCAGCCACTGACTCACTGTGTGACCCTGAGCAAGTCACTTAACCTCCTTGTGCTCCGTCTTTCTGGTGAGACGTTGTTGTAAGTGACTCTGCAGCTGATGCATAGTTCACACACCCTAGTCTCTTTAAATCGCCTTGGATAAAGGCATCTGCTAAATAAACAAATAATAATAATAATAATAATGCTGGCTCCAGGGATCAGCTTATTGCCTCCCTGGCGCATCAGCACACACAACGGCTGTGATGCTGGCTCCGGGGATCAACCACAGTGCAGCAGTGTGGAGTAGTGGTTAGGGCTCTGGACTCTTGACCGGAGGGTCGTGGGTTCAATCCCAGGTGGGGGGGACACTGCTGCTGTACCCTTGAGCAAGGTACTTTACCGAGATTGCTCCAGTAAAAACCCAACTGTATAAATGGGGAATTGTATGTAAAAATAATGTGATATCTTGTAATAATTGTAAGTCGCCCAGGATAAGGGCGTCTGCTAAGAAATACATAAAAAATAGTAATAATATATTTTGTACCAGAAATGGGAACTCTCATGGGGGGAGCTACAAAATACACGGCAATGGGTACAATAATAATAATAATAATAATAATAATAATACACCTGCTTGGCTAGGTGATTTGCAGCAGTGCGATTTGACAGGTCAGTCTGTATTGAATCATTTTGATACAGACAGTTCATAACGTTTATCTTAAAAGTTATTCCCAGCGTTGCCACTAGGGGGCAGACAGCACCCTCAAGAACAAAGGAGGCATTTGAGAAGAAAATAATTTGAAATCTGGAAAACTAAAGAAAAAAAAAAAAAAAAGAAATGTTTGTTTTTTTTTCTGGTTGTGGGCTTTAGCTTGGTACCGAAAATAGAATTTTGGCATTTCCCTGTTTTGACATTTATAGAAATAAAATATGATGCTACATTGTATTGCATAATATTTGAAATGGCACCAAAAAAGTATCCCTGTACCCTGGTTTGCCATTTATATTTTTTATTTATTTATTTTTATTTATTTGTTTATTTAGCAGACGCCTTTATCCAAGGCGACTTACAGAGACTAGGGTGTGTGAACTATGCATCAGCTGCAGAGTCACTTACAACTACGTCTCACCAGAAAGACGGAGCACAAGGAGGTGAAGTGACTTGCTCAGGGTCACACAATGAGTCAGTGGCTGAGGTGGGATTTGAACCGGGGACCTCCTGGTTATAAGCCCTTTTCTTTGACCACTGGACCACACAGCCTCCCATTATGCTTCACCAGACCTCTCTGTGCTTTACAATGCTTCCCTATGCTTTACCAGACCTCTCTGTGCTTTACAATGCTTTCCTATGCTCTACCAGACCTCTCTGTGCTTTACAATGCTTCCCTATGCTTTACCAGACCTCTCTGTGCTTTTACAATGCTTCCCTATGCTTTACCAGACCTCTCTGTGCTTTTTACAATGCTTCCCTATGCTTTACCAGACCCTCTGTGCTTTACAATGCTTCCATATGCTTTACCAGACCCTCTGTGCTTTTACAATGCTTCCCTATGCTTTACCAGACCTCTCTGTGCTTTACAATGCTTCCCTATGCTTTACCAGACCTCTCTGTGCTTTTACAATGCTTGCCTATGCTTTACCAGACCTCTATGTGTTTTACAATGCTTCCTATGCTCTACCAGACCTCTCTGTGCTTTTACAATGCTTCCCTATGCTTTACCAGACCTCTCTGTGTTTTACAATGCTTCCCTATGCTTTTACCACACCTCTCTGTTTTTTTACAATGCTTCCCTATGCTTTTACCATGCCTCTCTGAGGTTTACAATGCTTCCTATGCTTTACCAGACCTCTCTGTTTTACAATGCTTCCCTATGTTTTACCAGACCTCTCTGTGCTTTTACAATGCTTGCCTATGCTTTTACCAGACCTCTATGTGTTTTACAATGCTTCCCTATGCTTTACCAGACCTCTCTGTTCTGTACAATGCTTCCTATGCTTTATCAGACCTCTGTGTTTTACAATGCTTCCCTATGCTTTACCAGACCTCTCTGTGCTTTACAATGCTTGCCTATGCTTTACCAGACCTCTATGTGCTTTACAATGCTTCCCTATGCTCTACCAGACCTCTCTGTGCTTTACAATGCTTCCCTATGCTTTACCAGACCTCTCTGTGCTTTACAATGCTTCCCTATGCTTTACCACACCTCTCTGTGCTTTACAATGCTTCCCTATGCTTTACCATGCCTCTCTGAGGTTTACAATGCTTCCCTATGCTTTACCAGACCTCTCTGTGCTTTACAATGCTTCCCTATGCTTTACCAGACCTCTCTGTGCTTTACAATGCTTGCCTATGCTTTACCAGACCTCTATGTGCTTTACAATGCTTCCCTATGCTCTACCAGACCTCTCTGTGCTTTTACAATGCTTCCCTATGTTTTTTACCAGACCTCTCTGTGCTTTACAATGCTTCCCTATGCTTTACCAGACCTCTCTGTGCTTTACAATGCTTGCCTATGCTTTACCAGACCTCTATGTGCTTTACAATGCTTCCCTATGCTCTACCAGACCTCTCTGTGCTTTACAATGCTTCCCTATGCTTTACCAGACCTCTCTGTGTTTTTACAATGCTTCCCTATGCTTTACCACACCTCTCTGTGCTTTACAATGCTTCCCTATGCTTTACCATGCCTCTCTGAGGTTTACAATGCTTCCCTATGCTTTAACAACACCTCTCTGTGCTTTACAATGCTTCCCTATGTTTTACTAGACCTCTCTGTGCTTTACAATGTTTCCCTATGCTTTACCACACCTCTGTGCTTTACAATGCTTCCCTATGCTTTACCAGACCTCTCTGTGCTTTACAATGCTTCCCTATGCTTTACCAGACCTCTCTGTGCTTTACAATGCTTCCCTATGCTTTACCAAACCTCTCTGTGCTTTACAATGCTTCCCTATTTTTACCATACCTCTGTGCTTTACAATGCTTCCCTATGCTTTACCAGACCTCTCTGTGCTTTACAATGCTTCCCTATGCTTTACCAGACCTCTCTGTGCTTTACAATGCTTCCCTATGCTTTACCAGACCTCTCTGTGCTTTACAATGCTTACACTGTGGTTTATCACACTTTGCTGTAGTTTTACAAAATACATACCGTAGTTAATCACCCAATTTAATTAAATGTACTTTGAAAACTGTTTGTGCCTAACTCAAAAACACATTTAAAATAAACACAGACACACAGACACACGCCCTGCAGTACTGAAAACATTTATTAAAACGTTTTGAAAACCACATCTGGGAATTGTTTTCGAAAAAATGAATAACAAAGTTCCGGCGGGCGTTACCACAGTGTTTCTAAAAACAAATGCTTATTTATTATTATTATTATTATTATTTATTTCTTAGCAGACGCCCTTATCCAGGGCGACTTACAATTGTTACAAGATATCACATTATTTTTACATACAATGACCCATTTATACAGTTGGGTTTTTACTGGAGCAATCTAGGTAAAGTACCTTGCTCAAGGGTACAGCAGCAGTGACCCCCACCTGGGATTGAACCCACGACCTCCGGTCAAGAGTCCAGAGCCCTAACCACTACTCCACACTGCTGCCCTACTATTCCACACTGCTGCCCTTATTTAAATATGCTGTTTTAAGTCCTCGACTAGATTGTAATTTATTTGTTTTTAACTGTTTCAGGCTTGAATATTTTTTGGTTGAGCTGCAGAATGCGAAATTAAGCTGTATATATATAATTTTAAAAGGAACTTTTTTGTATACACAAGAACAGGATACACATGTATTATTTGTTTACAGAGACTAGGGTGTGTGAACTATGCATCAGCTGCAATGTCACTTATAATTACGTCTCACCTGAAAGACGGAGCACAAGGAAGTTAAATGACTTGCTCAGGGTCAAACACACACAGTGAGTGAGTGAGCTGGGATTTGAACCCGTGACCTTGTGGTTACAAGCCCTTTTCTTTAACCACTGGACCAATTATGTTTGTGTTATTATTATTTATTTCTTAGCAGACGCCCTTATCCAGGGTGACTTACAATTGTTACAAGATATCACATTATTTTTACATACAATGACCCATTTATACAGTTGGGTTTTTATCAAATACTACTCTAGCGTCGCCAGTGTTATTTTTGCATGCACAGTAACAGACATATCCACCCACACACGCACAAACGACAATAGCATTTTTGTTCTCCGCAGAATGCTAAGACATGTTGCTGTATTGCCAAGTTATGAGATACAAGTCACACAAGTTTTTTTTGTTGTTTGTTTTTCACATTGTCTTTTGTTAACCTGTTTGGCCCGCCTTCTCTTGATGTTGTTTCAAGTTTTGAAAATGTATCTGGAGTTTAAAAGGCCAGTTTACTTTACGTAGAAAGAGGTTAAAAGATTACTTGCTCAGTTAACTTGTAACTGAGCAAGTCACTGAACCTCCTTGTGCTCCGTCTTTCGGATGAGACGGAAAACAAACGAGGTCCTATTGGAACTGACTCTGCAGCAGCCACTAACTCACTGTGTGTGTGTGTGTGTGTGTGTGTGTGTGTGTGTGACCCAGAGCAAGTCACTGAACCTCCTTGTGCTCCGTCCTTCGGATGAGAAGTAAAACAAACGAGGTCCTATTGGAACTGACTCTGCAGCAGCCACTAACTCACTGTGTGTGTGTGTGTGTGTGTGTGTGTGTGTGTGTGTGTGTGTGTGTGTGTGTGTGTGTGTGACCCAGAGCAAGTCACTGAACCTCCTTGTGCTCCGTCCTTCGGATGAGAAGTAAAACAAACGAGGTCCTATTGGAACTGACTCTGCAGCAGCCACTAACTCACTGTGTGTGTGTGTGTGTGTGTGTGACCCAGAGCAAGTCACTGAACCTCCTTGTGCTCCGTCTTTCGGATGAGATGGAAAACAAACGAGGTCCTATTGGAACTGACTCTGCAGCAGCCACTAACTCACTGTGTGTGTGTGTGTGTGTGTGTGACCCTAAGCAAGTCACTGAACCTCCTTGTGCTCCGTCCTTCGGATGAGACGGAAAACAAACGAGGTCCTATTGGAACTGACTCTGCAGCAGCAGCAGCAGCAGTTGTTGATGATGCAGAGTTCACCCCCCCTAGTCTCTGTAAGTCGCTTTGGACAAAAGCGTCTGCTAAATGACTCATTAATAATAATAATAATAATAATAATAATAATAATAATAATATATCAATGGCTGGAACTGAAATGCAACTAAAATACAAGCAACACAGACTTATGAAACAACACACAAAGTGTTTTTCAAGCTGATATACAGAAAGCTCTTAGTAAGTTTCATTGCCGTTGGCCAATAGGAGTTCCTTGTGGTTTTAAACTGAAAGCAATAATCAAAGAGAGGCTTTTACCTGGAATTTGTTGTCATTATTATTTATTTCTTAGCAGACGTCCTTATCCAGGGCGACTCACAGTTGTTACAAGATATCACATTATTTTTACATACAATTACCCATTTATACAGTTGGGTTTTTAACTAGAGCAATCTAGGTAAAGTACCTTGCTCAAGGGTACAGCAGCAGTGTCCCCCCCACCTCAGATTGAACCCACGACCCTCCAGTCAAGAGTCCAGAGCCCTAACCACTGCACCACACTGCTGCCCATTTTCCTGCTTATCACAGTGTGTCTGCAGATCATTGTGCTTGAATTACAACCTTTTGTAATCGTTTTTAGCTCTCAAACAGTTGCAGATTTCAAGTTGGCTGCAGTTTTAAATCGGCATCTTTTTAGGAGCTGAGAAAAAAAAAAAAAAAAAGGTTGAATTAAGCAAACGATCAATTCAATGAAGGGTCTAGTTAAGTCATTGAAAACTCAGTTGGAATGAAAACCAGCAGAGGATTCTCTGTCTATATGACATATTATTATCTAGTCATATTAGCAAACGCTTTTATCCAAAGTGACTTAAGACTGGGGGGGCTGAACTGTTTCAGATATAGGCTCATGGCATGCGTCACTACAACCTCTATCTTACTAAGTATCAATGAACCAGTTGGTTGCAGTTGAATGGAGGCTGTCCCTCCATTCAACTGCAACCAACCGCTAAATACTATCTTCAACAAGTTTACTGTGGTTATCTAGCGAATGCCATGCGTTTTTGCACGGGCTTAAAGGGCACATGAGGACTTTTGTATTTTACTCTGTCCCATGTGTTTGCTGCTACTGTTTGTGTAAGGTGTGTGTATTTTGTTACCACTTTTGTTTTAACTTTTAAATTGCATTCCCCCTCCCGCATGGACCTCTCAGAACTACATTTCCCATAAATCCTCCTGCTCACATATGGAACTGAGATGGATTTACCAGTGAGCAGGAGGATGATGGGAAATGTAGTTCTGAGAGGTCCATGCAGGAGGCTGTCCATAAGTAACCGTGTTTGTGTTTTAAAACTCCCTTCTAGTTCCTCTTGTAAGAGTTGTGAAAACAGTCATTAGTTCTGCATTCAGTTAGGCTTTCTGGAAGGGGGGAGGGTGGGCTGAATTAGGACCCTGTCACAGATGTTTCTGGCAGGTCCCTTTTGTGCTGTAAGTCATTAAATCCTTTTGCATGGAAGGCCTCGGTTGCATGGGTGTGTGGTTCTTTGATGGACCCTGTAACAGGGTCATCACGCAGGATTTATTTACACACACACACACACTGAGAACCGCTCACGTGACACTACCAACCATGGTAGTTAGGAGGCTGTGTGGTCCAGTGGTTAAAGAAAAGGGCTTGTAACCAGAAGGTCCCCGGTTCAAATCCCACCTCAGCCACTGACTCATTGTGTGACCCTGAGCAAGTCACTTAACCTCCTTGTGCTCCAGTGGTTAAAGAAAAGGGGCTTGTAACCAGGAGGTCCCCGGTTCAAATCCCACCTCAGCTACTGACTCATTGTGTGACCCTGAGCAAGTCACTTAACCTCCTTGTGCTTCGTCTTTCAGGTGAGACGTAGTTGTAAGTGACTCTGCAGCTGATGCATAGTTCATACACCCGAGTCTGTGTAAGTCGCCTTGGATAAAGGCATCTGCTAAATAAACAAATAATAATACAGTTATGCTAGAGTATTCTAAAGAACAGAGAGAGGTCACGTTTAGTTTTAGCAATGGCTAAAATGGGACTGTTATATTTTGACTATGTTCCTGATAGACTGGATTTAAGTGAGAATGCTTGGATATATAGTTGCCTGCTTAAGAAGTTTGCTATGAGCCCAGCCCCTAGCCAATATGTCTTAGTTAATTGTTAAACCACATCTATACATTTAATGAAGCCAACCAAACAAGGAAGGTGTCTTTTGATGTTAAAAGGGACATATATATATAATGTAAAAGAACTCGCACCACTCACGGTTCTTTGCCCCTTTAAAAATTGACCCAGACACAGGATTTTTTAACACACTGACGCACTATAGTTTTAATAAACACAAAAACAAAACACAAAATAAACCCCTAGCTCTTTAATGAGCACTAACTAAACACAAACAGGAGCCTAAACTAACCCGCAGGACGGCTGAGCCGTTTACCTGCCCGACAACAAAACACTCCGTTCTGTAAACTTACACTTTTTCTGTAAACTTTCACAACTACTTGGAAGCAGAGCACTCCTTCTCCTCAGCAGCCCTGAGCAGACTGACTGTTTTTCTTTTCTACCCTGCACCTGGCTCTAATTTAATAATAATCACCAGGTGCAGGGGATAATTAAACAATAAAACAAACTGATTAAACAATAACAAAAACGTGCCTGCGCACCTGTCTTACACAGGGAGGATTTTAACCCCTCCCTGCTGTGTTACAATATATATATATATATTATTTGTTTATTTAGCAGACACCTTTATCCAAGGCGACTTACAGAGACTCGGGTGTGTGAACTATGCATCAGCTGCAGAGTCACTTACAACTACGTCTCACCTGAAAGACGGAGCACAAGGAGGTTAAGTGACTTGCTCAGGGATTAGTTCTGCATTCTATAAAAAACCGAGATAAAATCCTAGTCAAGTGTCACCAACTTGCTAACTAACTACAAGCTGATGTGACCCACGCTCTGAAGATCTCTGATCGTGTTCAGAAGTCTTTGCCTTTGAAGACAGTTCCTGTCCTTACAGTATATTCTACACTTCCATATATAAGAACTATTTGGAATCTATAGCTCTCTTATATTGATGCATTTCTATAAGGTATATGACTTATGTTTTAATCTATGAGAATGATATATTGGATGTTTTAGGACTTAGCTGTGGATGTCTTTAGTTTTATGCATGCGTAGCCTTGGAGCAAAACATGTTGTAACCATAAAATATATTTGAAGTATTAATGCTAACATCTGTTAAAGCACTGGACTGCCCAGATTGTCTGTCAGCTGGGATTCGACGTCGTCTGTAACTCCTCAATCCATTTTCCTACTAGTTAATAAACCGAAGGGGTACTTGATTTGTTAAAACTTCAAATCGAATGAGTCTGTGTGAATTTCTTAATTGTTAAAAGCCATCTGGATACATTGCAAACCCAGTGCACGAACGATCCACTTACAGGAGTCAGAAACATCTTAATGTCCTCCTGAACGTCTCCCGTGAGTTTAAGAGTGTGCTTAGAGTATATGTATAAATAAAAAGTTTAGATTGTGATCACTTTAGTGAGAAAGATACAGGGATGGGAATCAGACTCCTGTTGCACAGCAGCGTGATCCATTCCTTGGTTTCGCTAGGAGTTTAATAATAAGACACACCTGAGCTTGTTACCTAGACACACTGGGGGCTGATCAAGCTGGTAGTAAAACCTGGAATGGGTGAAATTAGAAGAACATTCGCTTCCGATAGGCTTTTTAAAACAGTTTAATAGATAAATAATTGTAAAGGTGAGGGAAGGACGGTTTTTCTTTAAGTGCATGGAGGGATTTCTTTAATCTCTGCTGATGAATACTTCTTAAAAGCACAGCCCTAGTAACAAGTGTTTTTTTTTTTTTTTTTTTTTTTCAGAAAGGGACAGACACGCACCCATCCAATTGCAGAGGGAGGGAGGGACAAAGGAAACAGTGTATGAAACCACAGTCAAACAGGCATTCACAATTCTGACAGCCGGTATTTCAGAACTCTGCAAGCGGCAGGAAACCTTAAAACCGTACAAGTAAGGACTGTTTCATTATGCATTCTTGGCAAGCTCACGTTTACATGTGTTTTTAGTTTTATTTAATCTTATTGAAATGATGTGTTTTTTTTTTTTTTTTTTATGTTTTTTCGGATGCAATTGGTTTAAACATTTCCAATAAAATAGTACCAAGTACCAAATTATGATTGTATATACATTCAAAATGTTCAGTTAAGTACCTATTGTATAGAATTTAAATATTTATATTTGCTTGCTGTACCAGACCTCTCTGTGCTTTACAAAGCTTCCCTATGCTTTACCACACCTCTCTGTGCTTTACAATGCTTCCCTATGCTTTACCACACATCTCTGTTTTACAATGCTTCCTATGCTTTTACCAGACCTCTCTGTGCTTTACAATGCTTCCCCATGCTTTTACCAGACCTCTCTGTGTTTTACAATGCTTCCCTATGTTTTTACCAGACCCTCTGCTTTTTATAATGCTTCCCTATGCTTTACCACACCTCTGTGTTTTTTTACAATGCTTCCTATTTTACCACACCTCTGTGCTTTTACAATGCTTGCCTATGTTTTTACCAGACCTCTGCTTTTACAATGCTTCCCTATGTTTTACCAGACCTCTGTGCTTTACAATGCTTGCCTATGCTTTCCTATGTTTTTACCAGACCCTCTGTGCTTTACAATGCTTCCTATGCTTTACCAGACCTCTCTGTGCTTTACAAAGCTTCCCTATGCTTTTACCATACCTCTGTATGCTTCCTTTACCACCACACTCTCTGTGCTTCCCTATTTTACAATTCCCTGCTTCCTTTTATGCTTTACCAGACCTCTCAATGCTTCCTATGCTTTACAATGCTTTACAATGCTTCCCTATGCTTTACCAGACCTCTGTGCTTTACAATGCTTCCCTATGCTTTTTTACCATCCCCTCTCTGTGCTTTTACAACAATTCCCTATGCTTTACCAGACCTCTCTGTGCTTTTACAATGCTTCCCTATGCTTTACCACACCTCTCTGTGCTTTACAATGCTTCCCTATGCTTTACCACACATCTCTGTGCTATGTTTTACAATGCTTCCTATGCTTTACCAGACCTCTCTGTGTTTTTACAATGCTTCCCATGCTTTACCAGACCTCTGTGTTTTTACAATGCTTCCCTATGCTTTACCAGACCTCTCTGTGCTTTTACAATGCTTCCCTATGCTTTACCACACCTCTCTGTGCAATGCTTTTACAATGCTTCCTGTGTTTTATGCTTTTTACCTGTACCTCTCTGTGCTTTACAACCTCTCTGTGCTTTGCCTACCACACCTTTACCAGACCTCTGTGCTTTACAATGCTTCCCTATGCTTTACCAGACCTCTCTGTGCTTTACAAATGCTTCCCTGTGTTTTATGCTTTATGTTTTACCACACCTCTCTGTGCTTTACAACCTCTGTGCTTTCCCTATGCTTTACCACACCTCTCTGTGCTTTACAATGCTTCCTATGACTCTGTGCTTTTACAATGCTTCCTCAGACCTCTCTGTGTTTTTTACAATGCTTCCCTATGCTTTACCAGACCTCTGTGCTTTACAAAGCTTCCCTATGTTTTACCACACCTCTCTGTGCTTTTACAATGCTTCCCTATGCTTTACCACACCTCTGTGCTTTTTGCTTCCCTATGTTTTACCACACCTCTCAATGCTTCCCTATGCTTTTTTACCTCTCTGTGCTTTTACAACCTTTTACCAGACCTCTGTGCTTTTACAATGCTTCCCCATGCTTTACCACACCTCTCTGTCTTTACAATGTCCTATGCTTTACAACCTCTGTGCTTTTACAATGCCCTATGCTTTACCAGACCTCTCTGTTTTTTTACTAATGCTTGCTTCCCTATGCTTTACCATACCTCTCTGTGCTTTACAAATGCTTCCCTATGTTTTCAGTCACCCTCCTCTGTGCTTTACAATGCTTCCCTATGCTTTACCACACCTCTGTGCTTTACAATGCTTCCCTATGCTTTTACCAGACCTCTCTGCTTCCTATGCTTTACCAGACCTCTGTGCTATGCTTTATGTTTTACCAGACCCTCTGTTTTTACATGCTTCCCTATGCTTTACCACCTCTCTGTGCTTTACAATGCTTTCCCTCATGCTTTTACCACACCCTCCCTATTTTACCAGATCTCTGTGCTTTACAATGCTTCATATTTTACCAGACCTCTCTGTTTTTTTACAATGCTTCCCTATGCTTTTACCAGACCTCTGTGCTTTTACAATGCTTCCCTATGCTTTTACCAGACCTCTGTGCTTTTACATAATGCTTGCCCTTTTTAGACCTCTGTGCTTTTACAATGCTTCCCTATGTTTTACCACACCTCTCTGTGCTTTTTTTTACAATGCTTCCCTATGCTTTACCAGACCCTGTGCTTTACAATGCTTCCCTATGCTTTTACCAGACCTCTCTGTGCTTTACAATGCTTCCTATGCTTTACCACACCTCTCTGTGCTTTACACTCTGTCCCCAATGCTACCACACCTCTCTGTGTTTTACAATGCTTCCCTATGCTTTTTACCTCTCTGTGCTTTACAATGTTTCCCTATGCTTCACCACACCTCTCTGTGCTTTACAAAGTTTCCCTATGCTTTACACACACCTCTCTGTCTTTACAATGCTTCCCATGCTTTATCAGACCTCTCTGTTCTTATAATGCTTCCTATCCCTTTACCAGACCTCTGTGCTTTACCTCCCTCTTTAAGCTTGCTTACACGCTTCCTGATATGTTTTACCAGACCTCTCTGTGCTTATACAATGCTTCCCCAGACCTCTCTGTGCTTTACAATGCTTCTCTATGTTTTACCACACCTCTCTGTGCTTCCTTGCTTTAAGCTTCAATTAAACCTCTCTCTAGGCTTTTAATGCTTCCCAGATATCTGTGCTTTTTTACAATTCCCTATGCTTTTCCCGTGCTTTTACAATGCTCCCCTTTTATGCCACCAGACCTCTCTGTGTTTTTATCTGTGCTTATGCTTTTACCAGACCTCTCCGTGCTTTTACAATGCTTCTATGCTTTACCACACCTCTCTGTGTTTTACAATGCTTCCCTATGCTTCACCAGACCTCTGTGCTTTACAATGCTTCCCTATGCTTTACCAGACCTCTCTGTGCTTTACAAAGCTTCCCTATGCTTTACCAGACCCCTTTGTGGTTTATTACACTGTGCTGTGCTTTTAGTACGGGGTACCTTGGTAAGAGCAGAGTTGATGTACTGGGGAGATAAAGAGCAGGCTTTTTAACTGTCTTTTTTAAACGTTTCCAAACGTGGGTCCAGTTTAAACACTTGCAGTTACTTCACAGGGCTTTTGGTTTAGAATAGGAAACTCCAACTTCCTCAGAGACTGGTTAGCAATACCAGCAATTACAACACAAGCAAAGTGCTTTTTCCTCCTTTCTCATCAACTGCTATCGACAGTATTGCTGCTGGGAACGAATCTACAGCCTAAAAGTTTAGCATCACCTAGAATTTTAGGTTTGAGGATATATCCAGTAGTATTTCATGTTAGATTTCAGAAATGTCACATTTTTCAATGTTAAGTATCTGGCAAACTACAACGCGGTGTGGAATTCAATATGTTAACAAGGGAACATTATTCAGCAGCTTTCATTGGACTCTATGAAGCTGAGGGAGTTCATTCTATATAGAGGGTGTGCAATTCAATATGTTAACAAGGGAACATTATTCAGCAGCTTTTATTGGACTCTGTGAAGCTGAGTGAGTTCATTCTATATAGAGGGTGTGGAATTCAATATGTTAACAAGGGAACATTATTCAGCAGCTTTCATTGGACTCTGTGAAGCTGAGGGAGTTCATTCTATATAGAGGGTGTGCAATTCAATATGTTAACAAGGGAACATTATTCAGCAGCTTTTATTGGATCTTTATGAAGCTGAGTGAGTTCATTCTAGAGGTGTGAGGATGCAAAACTTTTGGCCAGAGCTGTATACTCGATTTTCTTAAACCAAAATTATACAAATTCCCGTTTTTATTTGTCTGCTACATTTCTAGTAGCAACACACATAACACCAGGCAATGCATTTATCTAATTTCTACACGTCTTTGCACGGTGTCTTTCTCCTCTGTCTAGTCAGAATGCTTCACTTTATTGATGCCTGTCTGTCTGTCTGTCTGTCTGTCTGTCTGTCTGTCTGTGGCTTTGTTGATTCCTGTCTCGTCTTTCGTGAGCATATTTTTAAGTTTCTTAAAGATTCGGAACAGCAGAATTCCCTTGTGCTCTTTGAATTGCATCAAAAGGACTGACTGAATCAAATAGGTGGGTGCCAAATCCTCCCCCAAAAAACTCTAAACCTTTGTTCTAAAATGTGCAGATCGAAGTCAGAATATATTATTTTTAGCATGAGGGCGCCAGTTCCTGTTTTTTCTAATTTGCAAAACCGCAGATGATTAGACTTGTGAAAGATTTTAATATTGACTGACTTTATGAAGAGACAGTTCATGCAAGCAGAATTAAACCATTACAGTCGATTCTCTAACAGTGGATTAGAGGTACATTTTAATTGCATACCCGTTGATTGCATGCAATTCTGAAGCTCGTTTCTTATGAAAATGTACTTCTGGGTTCTATATAATTGCATATTCTGGATAACAAGGCTCTAGTGCGTGTGCATTTTCATGAGAGATGTGTTTCACTTTTTTTCTTTAATTAACTGGAATCCACAATTATCTCCTGCAACTGATTGGAATTCTTTTTTTTTATTATTATTAATTAGTCCTTTAGCAGACGCTTTTATCCAAAGCGACTTCCAGAGACTAGGGGGGTGAACTCTGCATCATCAACTGCTGCTGCAGAGTCACTTCCAATAGGACCTCAGTTTGTTTTACTTCTCATCCGAAGGACGGAGCCCAAGGAGGTGAAGTGACTTGCTCAGGGTCACATACACACAGTGAGTCAGTGGCTGCTGCAGAGTCACTTCCAATAGGACCTCATTTGTTTGATGTCTGATCCGAAGGACGGAGCCCAAGGAGGTTCAGTGACTTGCTCAGGGTCACATACACACAGTGAGTCAGTGGCTGCTGCAGTCACTTCCAATAGGACCTTGTTTGTTTTACGTCTCATCTGAAGGACGGAGCCCAAGGAGGTTCAGTGACTTGGGTCACATACACACAGTGAGTCAGTGGCTGCTGCAGAGTCACTTCCAATAAGATCTCGTTTGTTTGACGTCTCATCCGAAGGACGGAGCCCAAGGAGGTTCAGTGACTTGCTCAGGGTCACACACACACACACAAACACACACGCACACACACAGGAAGTCAGTGGCTGAGCCAGGATTTGAACCTCCTGTTAACAAGACCCCCTTTTCTTTAACCGCTAGACCAGCACGCCTCATTTACAAGCCTCCTGCAGCTGTACTTGTCCATACAACTATTTTGACATATGCCTAATTTCCTGCCTTTTTTGCCTGATAATTTGCAGTGTGAAGAGGCGATTGGCTTCAGGATCAGAGAATGCCCAAGGAAATTCAGTTCTTGTGAGCTGTGGTAGGAAGCTGCAGCTTTGAGGGAGCGTATTTGGACAAATTTGTGGGGGGGGGAACGTGGTATAAAAAAAAAAAAAAAAATACAATGAAGTTTCCTATGACAAAATGACTTTTTTTTTTTTTTTTTTTCAGGGTTTCAAAAGAGTTTTAGTTTTGGGCACAGCAAAAAAATTTTTTGGTTTTATTTTTAGTTTAACTTCTTCGTTCTGCAGGTTATGTTCAGTTCTGGGGAAGATGTATGAAGAAGCGGTCACAAACAGAAAATATAATACGGCGATACAAACTCCACACACATAAAACCACAGAGCTTGAGTTTCCAGAACTAAACTTTACTTCTGAGTAAGGATGGTTTTCAATAACTGACCTCATTTAGAAGAACTAGAAATTCACCTGGGCTGTGATCTTTGTGGGAAAATTAGCAAATCTGACCTTAATGGAGGTGGCTTTTAGCGTAGTTTAATACAATTACTGAAGGCGGTGACTGTAAATGGAGAGGAGGTGTGACAGTATTCTGTTTTACGAAACTAAATTTTTGTATTTCCCTTATAAAAGTTTCCCATAGTAGAAGCACAGCAAAGTGTAATAAAGCCCAGTGAAAGCTAAAGCATAGGGAAGCATTGTAAAGCACAGAAAGGTATGGTAAAGCATAGGGAAACATTGTAAAGCACAGAGAGGTCTGGTAAAGCATAGGGAAACATTGTAAAGCACAGAGAGGTCTGGTAAAGCATAGGCAAGCATTGTAAAGCACAGAGAGGTCTGGTAAAACATAGGGAAGCATTGTAAAGCACAGAGAGGTCTGGTAAAGCATAGGGAAGCATTGTAAAGCACAGAGAGGTCTGGTAAAGCATAGGGAAGCATTAAAGCACAGAGAGGTCTGCAGCCATAGGGAAGCATTGTAAAGCACAGAGAGGTGTGGTAAAGCATAGGGGAAGCATTGTAAAGCACAGAGAGGTCTGGTAAAGCATGGGGAAGCATTGTAAAGCACAGAGAGGTCTGGTAAAGCATAGGGAAGCATTGTAAAGCACAGAGAGGTCTGGCAAAGCATAGGGAAGCATTGTAAAGCACAGATAGGTCTGGTAAAGCATAGGGAAGCATTGTAAAGCACAGAGAGGTCTGGTAAAGCATGGGGAAGCATTGTAAAGCACAGAGAGGTCTGGTAAAGCATAGGGAAGCATTGTAAAGCACAGAGAGGTCTGGTAAAGCATAGGGAAGCATTGTAAAGCACAGAGAGGTCTGGTAAAGCATAGGGAAGCATTGTAAAGCACAGAGAGGTGTGGTAAAGCATTGGGATGCATTGTAAAGCAGAGAGGTCTGGTAAAGCATAGGGAAGCATTGTAAAGCACAGAGAGGTAAGGTAAAGCATAGGGAAGCATTGTAAAGTACAGAGAGGTCTGGTAAAGCATAGGGAAGCATTGTAAAGCACAGAGAGGTGTGGTAAAGCATTGGGATGCATTGTAAAGCGAAATTACCGTGGTTAACTTTTAACCTGGTTTAAACTGATGATATCTTAGACAATAAGCTCAGGTTGTGCTGAGTTGGTTTGGCCACGGTCTCAAGGACGACGTTTATACAAGGCCATAGTGCTTTAATATTTAACTAGGCAGTAAAGTGTCAGCGTTGCATGGCCTGTACCATTGAACCCTGACGAAAGCTCTTTGAACTTCTGTACACTCTGTCATTTCCACTTCGGAATAAATTTATTTTTAATTCGCTGGCAATACACGTTTTTTTTTTTCCTCAAAATAACCAACTTTGTAACTTTTAACTCATCTAGCTTGGTCGGTCATTTGTGTTTTTTTGAAAACAAACAGTGAGGTATATGCTTTTGATGCCATGGCAACCACACACCCGTGTTTCTTACGTAAATACTCTGCTTGTGATGTCATTTACTACGTAGTTAAAATGCAACGGTCTACTGTTTCTCTATTTAAACCTTCATCCGTCGTGCCATTGAGTCGATTTATCCATTTATATTTTCAATGTTAGTGTTATCAATTAATTGCAGTTAAATCCGTGACTAACAACGAAGTGGAATATGACGTTAATGTTTGTAATTCGGTTCAATGTCAAATCCGGCTTGCCAATATAAGGTACCCGTAGCCCTTTTTGAGTAAATATATAAATATTTTAAATATTTTTCTCAGGGGCTGCAGGAGACCATCGTGCATGTGTACTGTGGTAACTATGGAGGCTACAGGAGTTTTATACTTTTTTATATATATTTGTGTGTGTGAACATTTGGCTGTCAAAAAACTTTGCCCCCCCAAAAAAACGAGAAGGACTTGATCGAAAATTAGCAGATAATAATATGAGCAATAATATACAAACCAAATAATATTTGTACTGTAAAGTGTTTTTCAAGACGACAATCGCTATGACAAGGTGCTATGCAAAATAAACGTATTGTTGTATTGATAAAAACAGTTTTATTTTTTGTTAGGTTTATATAAAAACTGTTTTTATCTTTTTTTTGTATTTTTCTTGTTCTGCCCACCTACTGTGTGCCTAAACCAGGGGTTATTAACTCCGGTCCTCCAGGATCTCTAATCATCCAGGTTTTTGTTCCAACCAAATTGTTGTTTTTTTTTAATTAAAATCCACTGGTTTGCATTGCATATCTCACATGCCCTACACTTTAGTATCAATTAGGACATTCAAGTGTTTCCTATGCAATATTAAACAGTGTACATTTTAAAACAAACTATTAAGTGGTGGATGGATTCAAAACCTGGACTACTTGTCGCCTAGGGGCCAAAGTCAGATGAGAGTCCTTGTCTTAAGCAATGACCTAACACCACAAACCTTGAATCTCACTCTTTGGGGCTGTAAATCTCACTCTAAGGAAAGCCAACCCTTGACACCTCCTGTATTTTCCATTATTGTACATTTGTATCTCTCTCTCAAAACTAAACTTTTTTTAAAAAAAACAGCTTGTACTTTAAAACCGTTATCTCGAAAAAACATACTTGAAAGCATTTCGGGGTAAAGTTGAAGGCTGCCTATTAGCAGATAAGATAAAACACGTTTGTGAGAGTTTTTTTGTGTGTGTGTGTGGTGGAGAAAAACAGTCTCAAACTTGCGGTTTAGCCTACATTTGCTGTACCTGTCGCTAACCCAGTCGTCTCTTTTCTTCTCTCTTTTCTTGGTTGTCTTCGTATATCAGTAAGTCACTTGCTTGTGTGAAGAAGCCGTTGGCTGTGGTGGTCGCGCGCTCTCTCTCTCTCTCAAATTCAAATTCAAATTCAAATTCTCAACGTTCTACGTTCTACTATCTAAGTTCTGCTCTCTCCGACCAGGCCTATGCAATCCGCCGGGGAGACGATGGCAGCGAAGCCGGGTTTAGTGTATCTGGTGACCGGAGGATGCGGCTTCCTCGGGCAGCATGTGTTTCGTATGCTGCTCGAGAAGGAAGATAACGTCGCCGAGGTCCGGCTGTTCGACCTAGCCGTTGACGACAGCCTTGCTAACCTCTCCACAGGTAATACAATTGTATTCATTTATTTATTTTACTATGTATTTTAATTTTAAATGAGGAGGGTTTTTTTTGCTTTTTAGAGATTAAAAAAAAAAAAAAAAAATCAGGAAAATTAATTAAATTAGTGACGCTAGTACGAGTAAGTTTAATGAATTTATAATAATTAATAATGTAGCGTGTACAGCGGAATCGGTACTATGCGTTAAAGCGGGAGGTCTTTCAATTTTTTTTTAATTTTTTTTTTTAATAAAAATATACAGACCTCGATTTGATATCCCTATTATTCAATGGGTGTATAATTGTGCCGTGTTACGTTTCCTATATATATCTGTTTTATATCTGTTTTATAATGTCAAATTATTATTAAACTGTTATAAAATGTCAATGTTATACTTGTACTGCATTTATTTTCGAGAGTCAATTTTCTTTCTGTAAATACGTATTCTTTATTTAGGGTTGGTGAGGAATTAAATAAACCGTATTTCAAAAACACTCAAACTAACTAACTGAGTCTAGTAAATAGACGTTTTGACTCGGGCCTGCATAAATTCATAAACGTTTACTGGACTTTGCTCCCTCACTCACCCCCCTAAGAGAAAGGGGGCTCCCACCAGTCCAGAGCAGGCTTGAGGCATGGAGACTGAACTGCTCCCTCTCTCCCTCACCCCCCCTAAGAGAAAGGGGGCTCCCTCCAGTCCAGGGCAGGCTTGAGGCATGCAGACTGAACTGCTCCCTCCCTCCCTCACCCCCCTAAGAGAAAGGGGGCTCTCTCCAGTCCAGGACAGGCTTGAGGCACAGAGACTGAACTGCTCCCTCCCTCCCTCACCCCCTAAGAGAAAGGGGGCTCCTCCAGTCCAGGGCAGGCTTGAGGCATGCAGACTGAACTGCTCCCTCACCCCCCTAAGAGAAAGGGGACTCCCTGCAGTCCAGGGTAGGCTTGAGGCACGGAGACTGAACTGCTCCCTCCCTCCTTCACCCCCCTAAGAGAAAGGGGGCTCCCTCCAGTCCAGGGCAGGCTTGAGGCATGCAGACTGAACTGCTCCCTCACCCCCTAAGAGAAAGGGGGCTCCCTCCAGTCCAGGGCAGGCTTGAGGCACAGAGACTGAACTGCTCCCTCCCTCCCTCCGTCCCTCACCCCCCTAAGAGAAAGGGGCTCCCTCCAGTCTAGGGCAGGCTTGAGACATGGAGACTGAACTGTTCTCTCCCTCACCCCCTAAGAGAAAGGGTGCTCCCACCTGTCCAGGGCAGGCTTGAGACGTGAAGACTCTTCGAACATAAAATTATATTGAAGGGTTGGCATTACTGTATTTTTGTGGTTAACTTATCAAAAGTTCTGGTTTTCTTGGTTAATGTTATTGCCTCATAATCAGTCATTAACACAATATACGCCTCAGTCTTGCGCCATATCATTGGAGCAGATTGATTGCCTTTAGATTGCAAAATAAGTGATATTAGCTCCACTGCTATTAACCCAAGAGCTACCAAAATAAAATGTTTTTTGAAAATATCACAAGCTGTTTATATCATGCAATACAATTCTAAATCGATATTTCATCACTGAAAAAAATAATATAAAAATCCTGCATTTTCTTTTTTGGCTCCAAACTGCCGCGTCCTATTTTGAGGACAGTCCAATTCAGACGCGTTCCTGTAAGTCAGAGCAGTGCAATTTCACACTGGCTATGAAGCTCAAAACACATAGAAAATGGATTTGCTTTATCATCGCTGTGACGAGGGGAAAAAAAAAACACCAAGAAATTGATACATTTTTTTAGGCTTCATAAATTAGTTCATTCTATTCCATAGGGTGATGCGAAACTTTTTGGCCATATAGCTGTAGGTAAAATAAAAACTATGTGCAATTTTCTGTTCATTAAAAATGATGACAGTAATCCATCGCGTATCCGCCCTCACTGCTTATCTGCCATGCTCAAACTCTTCAGCAACGTTAGTTTATTTTTGAAGAGAGATTTAGTTCAGATATTGCAGATCCCACCAAAGTTTTCGTATACTGTGTTGTGTGTGTTTCTCCGTGCGCTGCCATGCTGGTCGTCTCAGTGCGTCGATCTGTAAATAAATCCTGTTCGTCTGCGGGGGGGCGTATCAACTTCCACCCCCTTCTCCATCTCCTGCCTGTCACTCAGCAGCGAAACCACCAATACCACAAGCATTAATACCCTGTGTCTTTCTAAACAAGGGATTTAGAGCAGCTCCCTGATAAAAGCTGAATCTCAAAACAGTAAGTGTGTGAATATAGAAATTCTTAAATGGGATTTTAAAACAGGATTAATTCATCCGACTTCTTACATATCCACCCTGACTGTGGTCCCAGCGCAGTCGGATACGCGACAGACTCCTGTATTATAATTTTTATTTGCCTGACACACCATTGTCAAATGTATATTGAACCTTCTCCCCCCCCCCGCCCCATCCTAGTTTGAAGGTGGGATTCGATCGTTTGTCTTTCTCTGGCTATAAATATCTGTGACGGGATCGCGTTGGCAAGGAGACTTGGAGACCAAGGGAGGCTGCGGTGTTCAAAACACAAAAACAAAACCCACCGCAAAATACCGTCACCATCACTATTGCCCCACCCTAACACCAAAAACCTCAGAAGCTCTGTTGCCCAGGAAACAGGGTGTGCTGGGTAGTGGAATAAATTTAGCCTGTGGTCACGGCCTAGACTATTAACATTATTTGGCACACTTGGTAGCTGTTTGTTTTAGTTTTTTTAAACAAATTAACACTTGAACCGTCAGATTTTACCTGACGTGGGTCATTTTGAGCCATACATCTCCTGGTTTAAATAAACAAACAAATAGCTATAATTACTGTACCAGAAGAACACTCAGCCCCCTAGTTAATTTTGATTCAGCCCCTGCTATTGCATCCTGTTACAAATGCGAATAGGAAATCGCACCTTGTGTTTTAGCATCATGGTGCAACTGCGGTTTAAGTGTGCTAATTTTAAAGTGTAACGGTGCTTTCCTTTCAAAAGGTGTTTTGACAAGGTGAGTTCCACATGTACATTTTCCCTTGTGGGTGTCGTTGTCAGGTTTATTTTCAAGTTTCTAATATTAGTTATTAAAGACCACAACGTCACACGTACCTGTAAAATTTTTTTAATGACGATCGGTATTTTTGTCAAAATCCCCCAAAATTTTGCAAGGGCGTGCCACAGCTGGAATTTAGTTTGAACTAATACTGGAACGAACGGAGGACTGGAAATAAGACTCCCGTTGCACAGCAGTGTGATCCAGTCCTGGTTTCACTAGGAGTTTAATAATAAGACACACCTGAGCTTGTTACCTAGACACACTGGGGGCTGATCAAGCTGGTAGTAAAACCTGGAACGGATCAAACTGCTGTGGAATAGGGAGTCCCATCCCATGCCAGCGCACCGGATGAGAGGGAATTAGCTTCTAACTGGCTTTTAAAACACCCAATGTTTAAGCTAATTGCCATCGATTACTCAGCTGTGGCCAAAACGTTTTGCATCCCCCTATACAATTAACTAATTTTGCTTCATAAAGTGGAATGAAAGCTGCTGAATAATGTTCCCTTGTTAACATATTGAATTGCACACCCTCTATATAGAATTAACTCCCTCAGCTTCATAGAGTCCAATGAAAGCTGCTGAATAATGTTCCCTTGTTAACATATTGAATTGCACACCCTCTATATAGAATGAACTCCCTCAGCTTCATAGAGTCCAATGAAAGCTGCTGAATAATGTTCCTTGTTAACATATTGAATTGCACACCCTGTATATAGAATGAACTCCCTCAGCTTCATAGAGTCCAATGAAAGCTGCTGAATAATGTTCCTTGTTAACATATTGAATTGCACACCCTCTATATGAATGAACTCCTCAGCTTTTCCAGAATAATGTTCCCTTGTTAACATATTGAATTGCACACCGCTTTGTAGTTTTTCCAGATACTTCACGAAAATGTCTCAATCCAAAAAATTCTAGGTGATGTAAAATTTTTGGCCAGAGCTGTACCTGCGGCTTGCTGGCATTGGCTTTAAGTGTACATTAACTTTATCTTGATATATAGATTCAAAAGCACTCATCAAAGAGCCAGCCAGTTATCTTGGGGATATAATCAAAACCAACCAATGCAAACCAACAATAAAACAGAAAGATAGAAAACACTCCACAGGTTTCTGTGAGCTCATTGTGAACCGCCCGCCTCCCCCTTTTTGTTATGGTTCAGCCCGAACGCAGTTTACAGTAACAACGCAAAACCAACTTGGTGGAGGCGGGCGGGGGTGGCTTTGTTGTAGTAAAGTTGAACCCAGTGATTTTACGCCCCCACACCACCCCAGAATTACAAGAAAGGTGCTTTTTGTGGTTTTGAAATCAGATATGCTGATCAAGGAAGTTAGATTTCTTGTAACTTTTTTTAAAGGGTTTTTTTGAGCAAAGCCGATCTTTCCATAAATCTGTCATGCACTTTCATTTGCTATCTAGGTCACATCTTTGTGCAGTCATAGCAAACTTTTAGATTTTAAATTAAAAAAAAAAAAAGTTATACATTTAATCTGTGGTGTGTATGCTGTGTCAAACCCTGACTTATCTGTCATCGTGGATATTTACTTTCCCACGCCTGAATCATTTCGAATCATTCCGTTCGAGACTTGAGGCCTATTTCACGTTCTGTTATCTAGGGCTGGACGATAGTGACATTTTCAGTTATCAATTATCGGCTGTAAATTATCACGATAATCATGATTATCGGCTGAAAAAATTATCAATGCCTCTACGAGTTTAGAAGAAATAAAACTAGACAATTTTCAAAAAGACCAGCATCTTTAATAAAAGTTATGAAACAATGGTTGGTTACTAAAAAGCACAAATAATATAACCAAATGTTTGTTTGGTAGCTTTTCAACTTTTGAAATATAGGCTACTTATTTAAAAAAGTGTTTAAAAAAAAAAAAACAAATTATAGATTGCGATTAAAAAATATCAGCTTTTCCACACTGCCTACAGACGGGCTTATTACCTTGCGGATCACTTTCTGTCACTCCAAAAAAAACTGCCACACAGGACTGATGCTGTTTCTTTTTTCTAAAATCTTTTCGGAAGGTTTGGTAGTTTCTGCAGTTGCCATCGCCATTAGCTCAAACGTTTGCCTTTACTCGGTGAATCTTACGACACATGTTACAACTTCCCACTACGCAGCGCGCACAGATCATGTGTTGCGCCTCACGCAGACAGTTAAGTCCTGTCTTACTGCTTCAATGCAGAGTTACTGTTACACACAAGCATATCATAGTGGGTAACGGACGATAAAATGATTATCGATAATTATTTTTCAACGCAATACAATTATCGATGCAAAAACATTATCGATAATATCACGATAATCGATTATTGTTCCAACCCTACTGCTATTGGTTTAAAACTTACATAAGTGTGTGGAGAATGTTATGTAGATATACTTCAGGCTTCTGATTTTTCTGCAGCTTTTACACACACGAGAAAAACGTTTATAGTAAAAAATTGAATTCCTTTTTTTTTTTGGGGGGGGGGTCCTTTTTTAACTTTTTTTTTTTTTTTTCTTCCTGCTAACCCCTTTTCCTTAATGCTGTGTTTTCAGAGAAGGTAACTGTCAAGCTGATTCAGGGAGACATCACAGACCTGACCACTGTGCTGAAGGTGACAGAAGGGGTAGACGTGGTCATTCACTCAGCCAGCTTGGTGGATGTCTGGCACAAAGTCCCAGAAAGCAAGATCCAGGCTGTCAACGTACAGGGTGAGTCTGGAGGCAGGGGGGCTGGGAATAAGACTGCTGTGTGATCCAGTCCTGGTTTCACTAGGAATTTAATAATCAGACACACCTGAGCTTGTTACCTAGACACACTGGGGGCTGATCAAGCTGGTAGTAAAACCTGGAATGGGTGACCCTGCTGTACAATAGGAGTTCCCATCCCTGCAAAGTGATACACTGAGATACACAGACAATGCTGGAATGGTAATAAGACTCCCATTGCAACACAGTATGATCCATTCCTGGTTTCACTGGGGTTAAGTTACAGGGGTTAAAATAAAGGTGAACTATGCATCAACAACTGCTGCTGCTGCAGAGTCAATTGCTGTAAGACCTTGTTTATTTTAGGTCTCATCCAAAGGACAGTCCAATCAGAGTCTGCACGAAGTCTCCATAATGCTATCTAAACGCTAGTCTTGTTTTTTTTACAATGATTTTCCAATGACTCATTTTAACCTGAGGCTTCGGTTTCCAGTTTGGTGTTTCTTCCATGCCTTTTACAACTGGAAATTGTTAAGTATTTGTTTTTTCCAAGTGAGTATTCTGGAAAAGAAAAAAAAATAAAGGAACTTGGCAACAACGGACCTGAGTGAAAAAAACGAAACTGACCCATTATCTTGAAAGAAGGAATACATTCCATACTAGAGACGCACGTGCAGATTTACTGGATTATCGGGACAGAGCTCTCCGCAGAAATCAGGTGCTGACAATCAGGGGAGGGTGGCTGGTGTCGATCGGGCTGATTCACCGTTCAGAGTGAAACGAGTGAAGAAACAGCTGCTTGGGTTTGTGTGGATCGCTGTTCTCCACAGAGTCTTAAGCAGCAATCAATCATCACAAACCCAGTCCGATCGACACCAGCACCTGATTTCTGTAAAGAAAAGGGCTTGATAACCAGGAGGTTCAAATTATTATTATTATTTATTTATTTATTTGCAGACGCCCTTATCCAGGGCGACTTACAATTGTTACAAGATATCACATTATTTTTACATACAATTACATTATTTCTTTACATACAATTACCCATTTATACAGCTGGGTTTTTACTGGAGCAATCTAGGTAAAGTACCTTGCTCAAGGGTACAGCAGCAGTGACCCCCACCTGGGATTGAACCCACAACCCTCCGGTCAAGAGTCCAGAGCCCTAACCACTACTCCACACTGCTGCCCTAATCCCGGTTCAGCCACTGACTCACTGTGTGTGTGTGTGTGCGTGCGTGCGTGCGTGTGTGTGTGTGTGACCCTGAGCAAGTCACTGAACCTCCTTGTGCTCTGTCCTTCGGATGAGACGTAAAACAAACGAGGTCCTATTGGAAGTGACTCTGCAGCAGCACTAGTCTCTGTAAGTTGCTTTGGATAAAAGCGGCCGCTAAATAACAGCATCCAGTCTGTTCCTGAAGGATGTTGAGAGTCCCTGCTTCAACAACTCTGCCCGGCAGGGAAACAAGAAAACCCAGGGCATGTTCTTAACCCCACCCCCTTTTGTATTCCCAGGAACGTGTCATGTGATCCAAGCCTGTCAAGACCACGGCATTCAGTATCTCATCTATACCAGCAGCATGGAGGTGGTAGGCCCAAACGTCAACGGAGAGCCTTTCTATAGGTAAGACCCTTTTACCATCTCCCTCAAACAAAGACTACTGCGGTATCCCGTTTGTAAAAGCACAGAGAAGATAATGAACCAGCCCCCTTCTCAAAGCACAGAGAAGATAATGAACCAGCCCCCTTCTCAAAGCACAGAGAAGATAATGAACCAACCCCCTTCTCAAAGCACAGAGAAGATAATGAACCAGTCCCCTTCTCAAAGCACAGATAAGAGAATGAATCAGCCCCCTTCTCAAAGTTTACTGCTTTGATATCCTCTGGTAGCGAACTCAGAGAAAGCAACATTAAGCACAGAGAAAACAAACTTCACCTCCAAGCACTAGCCTTGGAGTGGCTGATTTGAAGTTAATGTAATCTTCTCTCTGAAGGAATGCATTTATGTTGGATAGGGGAATACATATTTTGTGTTAGTGCTGGTGCAGGAGATTTTCCAGATGGTGAACTAATGACCCCAGAGTTGGTAATTGCTGTGCAGCTCTGCCCAGAGATCTTGAGCTAATGGATGGGACACGTGCTATGGATTTGGAGCCAAGATCTTATTGGAAAAGCAGAACAATTTCACAGCGTTGCTCTGTCTTACAACATGTTTGCTTGCCAAGTCTATTTTTGAGAATAACTCGCTACTAGTTAAAGCACAGCACAGTGTAGTAAAGCACAGTGAAGATAATGAACCCGCCCCCTTCTCAAAGCACAGTGAAGATAATGAACCAGCCCCCTTCTCAAAGCACAGAGAAGATAATGAACCAGCCCCTTCTCAAAGCACAGAGAAGATAATGAACCAGCCCCCTTCTCAAAGCACAGTGAAGATAATGAACCAGCCCCTTCTCAAAGCACAGTGAAGATAATGAACCAGCCCCTTCTCAAAGCACAGAGAAGATAATGAACCCCCCTTCTCAAAGCACAGTGAAGATAATGAACCAGCCCCTTCTCAAAGCACAGTGAAGATAATGAACCAGCCCCCTTCTCAAAGCACAGTGAAGATAATGAACCAGCCCCCTTCTCAAAGCACAGAGAAGATAATGAACCAGCCCCCTTCTCAAAGCACAGTGAAGATAATGAACCAGCCCCCTTCTCAAAGCACAGTGAAGATAATGAACCAGCCCCTTCTCAAAGCACAGAGAAGATAATGAACCAGCCCCCCTTCTCAAAGCACAGTGAAGATAATGAACCAGCCCCTTCTCAAAGCACAGAGAAGATAATGAACCAGCCCCCCTTCTCAAAGCACAGTGAAGATAATGAACCAGCCCCCTTCTCAAAGCACAGAGAAGATAATGAACCAGCCCCCTTCTCAAAGCACAGTGAAGATAATGAACCAGCCCCCTTCTCAAAGCACAGTGAAGATAATGAACCAGCCCCCTTCTCAAAGCACAGAAGATAATGAACCAGCCCCCTTCTCAAAGCACATGAAGATAATGAACCAGCCCTTCTTCAAAGCACAGTGAAGTTCCCAGAGAAGATAATGAAAGCCCTGGTAAAAGCACAGCACAGTGTAATGAACCGCCCCCTTTTCACAGAAGTAAAGTACAGATAATCTAAAAGTGATTTAAAGTACAGAAATTTAGTGTCAGATTCACATAAATTCAAAGAAAGAGGGAAGCTAATAGGATGATCCATTATACAAAAGGCACCACAAATGTTTTTAAAAAATGTATTTTAATTTATTTATTTTTTAACAATGCGGGTGTGGTGTTCATTGCACAGAGTGACATCTGTACACTGGAATTCTGGCAAATTCTGCACTGCGATTGGCTGATTTCTGACGTTATTTTAATAATATAAGAAACCTTTCTTGTAAAACACTGCCTTTTCAAAGAATGCGGGTGTTTTGTAGTTTTGAGTTTAACCTGTTTTGTTTTTCTTCAGCTCTTGTTAGTTTTAAGTAAACTCCTTGACCAATTCAAGAATTCTACTGATACAACTTATTAATAGGGGATAAAAAATGACTAATTTCACTAAAGACAGGAAGATATTTCACGATTTTAAACATGTATTAAAGCAGAATAAAGTAGCATTGTCCCATTTTAAAATCATTTTCTCTAGAGTTAATATACAGGAAATGTTCCTCGATATTTAAATGCTTTCCCAAAAAAAACAGTAATTGCTAAATTGTAGAATTTTTATTTTTTATGTCCACCTTTTTAAAAACATTCTATTTTCACCTCCAGTGAATTATCAAACTAAATAAAAACATTTATAAATGTAAAAAAAAATAACAACAGACAAAATGTCTGCAACTCTATGCATTGTGTGTTCAATCATTTACCAGGAAGGAAGCAAACTAAACCGGCTGCCAGGTTCCTGAATATAAAAGTTTCCCACAATAAAAGCACAGCAAAGTGTAATAAAGTACAGTCAAAGCATGGTAAAGCACAGAGAGGTATTGTAAAGCATAGGGAAGCATTGTAAAGCACAGAGGGGTCTGGTAAAGCATAGGGAAGCATTGTAAAGCACAGAGAGGTCTGGTAAAGCATAGGGAAGCATTGTAAAGCACAGAGAGGTATGGTAAAGCATAGGGAAGCATTGTAAAGCACAGAGGGGTCTGGTAAAGCATAGGGAAGCATTGTAAAGCACAGAGGTCTGGTAAAGCATAGGGAAGCATTGTAAAGCACAGAGGGGTCTGGTAAAGCATAGGGAAGCATTGTAAAGCACAGAGAGGTATGGTAAAGCACAGAGAGGTATGGTAAAGCACAGGGAAGCATTGTAAAGCACAGAGAGGTGTGGTAAAGCATAGGGAAGCATTGTAAAGCACAGAGATGTATGGTACAGCATAGGGAAGCATTGTAAAGCACAGAGAGGTCTGGTAAAGCATAAAGCATAGGGAAGCACAGAGAGGGATGGCAAAGCAGAGGGAAGCATGGTAAAGCACAGAGAGGTCTGGTAAAGCATAGGAAAGCATTGTAAAGCACAGAGAGGTCTGGTAAAGCATAGGGAAGCATTGTAAAGCACAGAGAGGTGTGGTAAAGCATAGGGAAGCATTGTAAAGCACAGAGACGTATGGTAAAGCATAGGCAAGCATTGTAAAACACAGAGAGGTCTGGTAAAGCATAGGGAAGCATTTTAAAGCACAGAGGGGTATGGTAAAGCATAGGGAAGCATTGTAAAGCACAGAGATGTATGGTACAGCATAGGGAAGCATTGTAAAGCACAGAGAGGTCTGGTAAAGCATAGGGAAGCACTGTAAAGCACAGAGAGGTGTGGTAAAGCATAGGGAAGCATTGTAAAGCACAGAGAGGTCTGGTAAAGCATAGGGAAGCATTGTAAAGCACAGAGAGGTATGGTAAAGCATAGGAAGCATTGTAAAAGCACAGAGAGGTATTGTAAAGCATAGGGAAGCACTGTAAAGCACAGAGGTGTGGTAAAGCATAGGGAAGCATTGTAAAAAGCACAGAGAGGTCTGGTAAAAGCATAGGGAAGCATTGTAAAGCACAGAGAGGTGTGGTAAAGCATAGGGAAGCATTGTAAAACACAGAGAGGTCTGGTAAAGCACAGGGAAGCATTGTAAAGCACAGAGATGTCTGGTAAAGCATATACAAAAAGAATTCAGTTTGCAGAATTCAGTTTACTTTTCTGATATTCAGTGCTTCAAATATTTCAAGTTCGCATTGCTGTCCCTCGGGCATTTGTGGCTCTCACACCAAATACTATTTGAATAGATGTTGAAAAACAACAGCAGTACAGTAACTTGACAGAACCACCCTTCCTAACAGTAAGTGGATTTACAGGAATAACAAACCGATTCATTTTTATTTTTTCCTCTAAAATAAAGGCGTTTCCTAGTCCTGTCAAAAGCAGTCAGTGAAGCATCCTTGGTTTGGGATTTCCTTTGTCTTAAAATGTACACAATAATGTGGCTCTGGCTATCAATCAGTGCAGCAGTGTGGAGTAGTGGTTAGGGCTCTGGACTCTTGACCGGAGGGTCGTGGGTTCAATCCCAGGTGGGGGGGACACTGCTGCTGTACCCTTGAGCAAGGTACTTTACCTAGATTGCTCCAGTAAAAAAACAATTGTATAAATGGGTAATTGTATGTAAAAATAATGTGATATCTTGTAACAATTGTAAGTCGCCCTGGATAAGGGAGCGCCTGCTAAGAAATAAATAATAATAATAATAATAATCACAGTCGCTAAGCTGTGCGGAGTACAGGGCTGTACACACCCAACTCGTTACAAACGCATTGCTCTGCTGGGGAGCCATGTGGTGTCTGGTTAGAACAACAGTCAATTCCTGACTCAATAGATAAACCATTTCCACGAAATCATATTGAATACAGATGGCTTGATTCCTGCGTGTGAGGTGCACATATTTGAATCACAGGAAAAGCAGTGACGAGAGCGGAAATGAAAAAAATCCTGATCTCGTCCGGTTCCTAGCAGCTGTGGTGAAAAGTTTTGCATTGCCTGGAATTAAAAAAATATATATATGTTAACAAGAGAACATTATTCAGCAGCTTTCATTGGACTCTATGAAGCTGAGGGAGTTCATTCTATATAGAGGGTGTGGAATTCAATATGTTAACAAGGGAACATTATTCAGCAGCTTTCATTGGACTCTATGAAGCTGAGGAGTTCATTCTATATAGAGGGTGTGAATTCAATATGTTAACAAGGGAACATTATTCAGCAGCTTTCATTGGACTCTATGAAGCTAAGTGAGTTCATTCTATATAGAGGGTGTGCAATTCAATATGTTAACAAGGGAACATTATTCAGCAGCTTTCATTGGACTCTATGAAGCTGAGTGAGTTCATTCTATATAGAGGGTGTGCAATTCAATATGTTAACAAGGAACATTATTCAGCAGCTTTCATTGGACTCTATGAAGCTGAGGGAGTTCATTCTATAGAGGGGGTGTGCAATTCAATATGTTAACAAGGGAACATTATTCAGCAGCTTTCATTGGACTCTATGAAGCTGAGGGAGTTCATTCTATATAGAGGGTGTGCAATTCAATATGTTAACAAGGAACATTATTCAGCAGCTTTCATTGGACTCTATGAAGCTGAGGGAGTTCATTCTATATAGAGGGTGTGCAATTCAATATGTTAAAAGGAACATTATTCAGCAGCTTTCATTGGACTCTATGAAGCTGAGGGAGTTCATTCTATATAGAGGGGTGGAATTCAATATGTTAACAAGGGAACATTATTCAGCAGCTTTCATTGGACTCTATGAAGCTGAGGAGTTCATTCTATATAGAAATAATTCAATATGTTAACAAGGGAACATTATTCAGCAGCTTTCATTGGACTCTATGAAGCTGAGGGAGTTCATTCTATATAGAGGGTGTGCAATTCAATATGTTAACAAGGAACATTATTCAGCAGCTTTCATTGGACTCTATGAAGCTGAGGGAGTTCATTCTATATAGAGGGTGTGGAATTCAATATGTTAACAAGGAACATTATTCAGCAGCTTTCATTGGACTCTATGAAGCTGAGGGAGTTCATTCTATATAGAGGTGTGCAATTCAATATGTTAACAAGGGAACATTATTCAGCAGCTTTCATTGGACTCTATGAAAAAGTGAGTTCATTCTATATAGAGGGTGTGGAATTCAATATGTTAACAAGGGAACATTATTCAGCAGCTTTCATTGGACTCTATGAAAAAGTTCATTCTATATATAGGGGTGCAATTCAATATGTTAACAAGGAACATTATTCAGCAGCTTTCATTGGACTCTATGAAGCTGAGGGAGTTCATTCTATATAGAGGGGTGCAATTCAATATGTTAACAAGGAACATTATTCAGCAGCTTTCATTGGACTCTATGAAGCTGAGTGAGTTCATTCTATATAGAGGGTGTGGAATTCAATATGTTAACAAGGGAACATTATTCAGCAGCTTTCATTGGACTCTATGAAGCTGAGGGAGTTCATTCTATATAGAGGGTGTGCAATTCAATATGTTAACAAGGGAACATTATTCAGCAGCTTTCATTGGACTCTATGAAGCTGAGGGAGTTCATTCTATATAGAGGGTGTGGAATTCAATATGTTAACAGGGAACATTATTCAGCAGCTTTCATTGGACTCTATGAAGCTGAGGGAGTTCATTCTAGATAGAGGGTGTGGAATTCAATATGTTAACAAGGAACATTATTCAGCAGCTTTCATTGGACTCTATGAAGCTGAGGGAGTTCATTCTATATAGAGGGTGTGGAATTCAATATGTTAACAAGGAACATTATTCAGCAGCTTTCATTGGACTCTATGAAGCTGAGGGAGTTCATTCTATATAGAGGGTGTGCAATTCAATATGTTAACAAGGGAACATTATTCAGCAGCTTTCATTGGACTCTATGAATAACGCCCTGTGAAAATCGCGGAAATTCTTTAAAATTCACGGCAGTGTCACAGGGTAAAGTATCGTATTTCGCAGAATGTGCACGGAACTATTTTATAAATTATCTGTACAGATTATTATCATTTTTTTAAACATCAGATATATAGATAAATGCACTGACACCATCAAAAACAACACCAAAGTTATCCAAGCATTTCACAATAGCTTGTGAAACGGTGTTGTAATTAACAGCCTGTAGGTAAAGTGTATCTGCAAGGACAGCTTTCAGTTCTAGTACGTCGGATGCATGTTTACCATTTAGCTCTTGCAAAACAAACGCAATGTGTAACCCAACATTTGCTAGACTCAGGCTGAAGACGTACTTAACTTTTGGTTGTCCGATATTTGCGCAAACAAATGCCTTTGTCAGATCAAAATTTGAATCTGTTTCATGCTTCACGGTTTTCAGTGGACTTTTGGAACATGGAAGTCACTGCTTTTTATTTCTGTGCAAGTATTATTATTTATTTCTTAGCAGACGCCCTTATCCAGGGCGACTTACAATTGTTACAAGATATCACATTATTTTTACATACAATTACCAATTTATACAGTTGGGTTTTTACTGGAGCAATCTAGGTAAAGTACCTTGCTCAAGGGTACAGCAGCAGTGTCCCCCCACCTGGGATTAAACCCACGACCCTCCGGTCAAGAGTCCAGAGCCCTAACCACTACTCCACACTGTGGAGTAATGCTCTGCCTTTCTAGTTTCTTGTTTACAGTGTGTAGTATTTTAATTTCATATAGATTTCATATAGTCACATGACAATCGCTGCACAGCGAATAGTACACGCAGACTCACAGCAGAACTGTACAGTTTGGTTAAAGTGTTTTTTTTATGCAGTACAAATAATAATGATGAAGTAATGTATTTTTATTTCTTACGCATATCGGGTATTGGACAATCTTCACGATTTTCCGTGCAGCATGATTTACACAGGGCCTTATTTATGAAGCAAAATTAGTTAATTCTATAGGGAGATGATGCATAACTTTTGGCTATAGAGGTCCACTTTCTGTAATATTTTAAGTGCAGCTGCTCCCAATAGATTTTCAAAGGGGGGTGTGACTTTTATAACCAGCACTGAAGCATGTTGAAAGATAATCGTGCTAGGCAGTCATCGCTAATTTCATTTTCGTCCAGCCTTAATATAATTAGATAATTACATTTCTGTCCAACCTTAATAACTCAACCTTAGTCAGCTGCAGCACATATAGGCACAGTTTCTGTTGGTCTGTGTAAATTGAGCTTTAAGTGGATGCTCTATGTTGTCGTTACAAAATATAGTCCTGATGCATTTCCTCAGGTAACTTGACATACACATCTCCTGTTTATTTTTTTTCTTCTTTTAGAATCTAAATAAAATCTTAATCTGTAAATGAGTGCACGCAATACCAATGGCTATGTTAGTCCGTTTTTCATATTATTGATTGATTCAGATATCCAGAAGTTACACACAAATAACGTAAGCATTTATCATTGGACACAACAGCAGGGTGGAGTAGTGGTTAGGGCTCTGGACTCTTGACCGGAGGGTCGTGGGTTCAATCCCAGGTGGGGGGGACGCTGCTGCTGTGCCCTTGAGCAAGGTACTTTACCTAGATTGCTCCAGTAAAAAATACCCAACTGTATAAATGGGTAATTGTATGTAAAAATAATGTGATATCTTGTAACAATTGTAAGTCGCCCTGGATAAGGGCGTCTGCTAAGAAATAAATAATAATAATACACAACAGCCTAGCTCCTGGTTTTAAACAGAAATCAGACAGCGGTGGGTTATCTAATATGCTGGGAGAAAATCTGAGGTACAGAGATGATCTGTTGCCGGGAGAGGATTCAGGTAGCTTGTCTCTCTCATATTCTCAAGAGCCTGGCCCAGCTTTTTTGTACAGCGGTATCGGCGCTATGCTTTAGTGTGAGAGGTCCCGGGTTCGCGCCCGCCCTCCGCCTGGGTGTGGATTGCCTCGCCCTGTGTGATGCTCCTGCCTTTGTTAACCGAGATCCCTACAATATTGTCCCAGACACAGAACACACATCTCTTCTCACACAAGGTCAGCTTCTACGCACTTTACCAATCCCTTGTCCCTGCGTCATCTGGGCTCTAGTAGATAAACATATTCTCACAACTGCAGCTGGGCTCCAGCACGGTATGTTTAGGGTTGAGTGATCCCTCCTACACAGTTGGTGAATGGAGTGGTAAAAAAATAGAATCGGCAGGAAACAAAAGGGAGAGATTTATTACATCAATTAAATTACGCACGCTTGCTTCTGTAACCTATAGGTCCGGAGGAAGGAAAATGGGCTTTTGTCAGTCCTTAATCCGCTATTGTGCCTCGGTGACTATGCCTCCCTCCCTGCCTCCCTTAGGGTTGGTAAAATGCTGCGTCAGAGTTCCATGAATGGCCTGTTTTGTCTGTTTGTTTTGCTTACTGTATTGTACAGTGACTGACAGCTCATCAGAGTGGAAACAGGTGTTTTTTTTGTCTGGTATCAATGCTTTGATACCATTTTATTTTTATTTGTGCCATTATGTGTCAGTTCCTTGTCACAGTGTAAAGCTGTGCAAAGTATCAGGTTGGAAAATAAGGATAAAGACAGAAAAAAAGAAAGAAAGAAATCATTGGGCTGCAGTGTGGAAGGCAGTGGGGTTTGAGGAGCTCAGTGGTTAGAGAAAGAAAGCGCTGGGCTGCAGTGTGGAAGGCAGTGGGGTTTGAGGAGCTCAGTGGTTAGAGAAAGAAAGCATTGGGCTGCAGTGTGGGAGGCAGTGGGGTTTGAGGAGCTCAGTGGTTAGATAAAGAAAGCGCTGGGCTGCAGTGTGGAAGGCAGTGGGGTTTGAGGAGCTCAGTGGTTAGAGAAAGAAAGTGCTGGGCTGCAGTGTGGAAGGCAGTGGGGTTTGAGGAGCTCAGTGGTTAGAGAAAAAAGCATTGGGCTGCAGTGTGGGAGGCAGTGGGGTTTGAGGAGCTCAGTGGTTTAAATAAAGCGCTGGGCTGCAGTGTGGAAGGCAGTGGGGTTTGAGGAGCTCAGTGGTTAGAGAAAGAAAGTGCTGGGCTGCAGTGTGGAAGGCAGTGGGGTTTGAGGAGCTCAGTGGTTAGAGAAAGAAAGCAATGGCTGCAGTGTGGAAGGCAGTGGGGTTTGAGGAGCTCAGTGGTTAGAGAAAGAAAGGGTGGAAGGCTGCAGTGTGGAAGGCAGTGGGTTTGAGGAGCTCAGTGGTTAGAGAAAGAAAGCATTGGGCTGCAGTGTGGGAGGCAGTGGGGTTTGAGGAGCTCAGTGGTTAGATAAAGAAAGCGCTGGGCTGCAGTGTGGAAGGCAGTGGGGTTTGAGGAGCTCAGTGGTTAGAGAAAGAAAGTGCTGGGCTGCAGTGTGGAAGGCAGTGGGGTTTGAGGAGCTCAGTGGTTAGAGAAAGAAAGCGATGGCTGCAGTGTGGAAGGCAGTGGGGTTTGAGGAGCTCAGTGGTTAGAGAAAGAAAGCGCTGGGCTGCAGTGTGGAAGGCAGTGGGGTTTGAGGAGCTCAGTGGTTAGAAAAGTGTGTGGAAAGCATTGGGCTGCAGTGTGGGAGGCAGTGGGGTTTGAGGAGCTCAGTGGTTAGATAAAGAAAGCGCTGGGCTGCAGTGTGGAAGGCAGTGGGGTTTGAGGAGCTCAGTGGTTAGAGAAAGAAAGCGCTGGGCTGCAGTGTGGAAGGCAGTGGGGTTTGAGGAGCTCAGTGGTTAGAGAAAGAAAGTGCTGGGCTGCAGTGTTTTATTACCATGAATGATTCATTTCTCCTGGAACTCGCTACTGGAAAGTATCAAACTGTTCTAAACGTTTAAATGAAGACAGATGAATGGAAAAACAGAAACATCAAACTGTTTTAGAAACAACAAAATGGTAAAAACAAAACAAAACAGTTTTGTCTTTCTCTGGGTATGTAAAATAAAGGAATGGAACCATCTTTTAAATACGAAAACAAGTAATGATAATTCTGTTTCTCTGAACTGATACCTAGGCTTTCTTCTTTTCAACATTTTATTATTCAGAGGCTTGCAAAAATCAATAGCCTTTTAGAGTACAGTATTTATTATTTATTAAAGTATCTAGTTCTACTATACAATACAATACAATTCTATATTTCTATAGCACCTTCCATCAAAAGGATGCCAAAGCGCTTCAGGCAAAAAAAATGTAATAACATTGAAATTAAAAAAAAGACCCCTGGTTGATATCTAGGGTATGAATAATTCTAGAGGCTACTACTGTATATTATATCCTGAACAAATATGAATGTAAAAAAGGCTTTTTTCAGTAGTGAGTCTGCATACTCTTGTGCTGGTAATTATTATTTGTTTATTTAGCAGACGCCTTTATCCAAGGCGACTTACAGAGACTAGGGTGTGTGAACTATGCATCAGCTGCAGAGTCACTTACAACTACGTCTCACCCGAAAGACAGAGCACAAGGAGGTGAAGTGACTTGCTCAGGGTCACACAATGAGTCAGAGGCTGAGGTGGGATTTGAACCGGGGACCTCCTGGTTACAAGCCTTTTTCTTTAACCACTGGACCACACAGCCTTCTATGTATTCATAGTGTGATTTATATAACAAAAAATAGTACAATGAAAATGGTTATATATGTTTTTTATATACACTTAAATCTGAAATGACGCCCCTGGTTGATAATAAAAAATATATATATTTTCTCCGATAGCAATCGTTAACTTCCCTTCTCTCAAATTCAAAATCCCCCCTTCCCCTATACACCCCCACCCCTCTCCATATTTACAGTATCGACCCAGAATGATAACATCTGGTCCCCATGAAGAGTGTCTAGGCTGCCTCTCTCAGGCTGTGGCAGGGGGCTCCATACTGGGCAGCGAGCTCTGCTGTCTGCTGCTCTTCTCCAAACAGGACTGATAATAAAGGGAATTCTGTAGTCTGATGAGCTAATTTGGGGAAGAATGTGCCCCTTGTTTGTTTGTATTTTTGGCAGTGTAACAGGAAGTGAATCTCCGTCTCGACCTCTCCCAGGTCACAGGTCACAGTGACCTCTTTTGTTTGGCTATCCAGGACTGTGCCGGCCAGTTTCAATGGCCAAGCTGTGGTCACTGAGTCTCTACTTGATCAGGATCTGCCTTTTTGTTTTGTATTTTTCACCCTGACAACATATTCTGCCAAGGTAAACTCTTTCTTTAGGGCCAGATATCATTCTAGTTTTATTATGTGATTTAATTTCATCTCGCTCTCTCTCTCTCCCCTCTCTCTCTCCTCTTCTTTCTTTCTTTCTTTCTTTCTTTCTTTCTTTCTTTCCAGAGGGAACGAGGATACAGAGTACAACATTTTTCACAATATGCCATACCCCAAAAGCAAAGCCCAAGCTGAGAGACTAGTCATCGAGGCCAATGGGAGAAAGGTAAGAGCCATCACCTAACATTGAAGCGTGTTTTGGTAAAACTACAAAGCGGTGTGCAATTCAATATGTTAACAAGGGAACATTATTCAGCAGCTTTCATTGGACTCTATGAAGCTGAGGGAGTTCATTCTATATAGAGGGTGTGCAATTCAATATGTTAACAAGGGAACATTATTCAGCAGCTTTCATTGGACTCTATGAAGCTGAGTGAGTTGATTCTATATAGAGGGGGTGGAATTCAATATGTTAACAAGGGAACATTATTCAGCAGCTTTCATTGGACTCTATGAAGCTGAGGGAGTTCATTCTATATAGAGGGTGTGCAATTCAATATGTTAACAAGGGAACATTATTCAGCAGCTTTCATTGGACTCTATGAAGCTGAGTGAGTTCATTCTATATACAGGGTGTGCAATTCAATATGTTAACAAGGGAACATTATTTAGCAACTTTCATTGGACTCTATGAAGCTGAGTGTGTTCATTCTATATAGAGGGTGTGTAATTCAATATGTTAACAAGGGAACATTATTCAGCAGCTTTCATTGGACTCTATGAAGCTGAGTGAGTTCATTCTATATAGAGGGTGTGCAATTCAATATGTTAACAAGGGAACATTATTCAGCAGCTTTCATTGGACTCTATGAAGCTGAGTGAGTTCATTCTATATAGAGGGTGTGTAATTCAATATGTTAACAAGGGAACATTATTCAGCAACTTTCATTGGACTCTATGAAGCTGAGGGAGTTCATTCTATATAGAGGGTGTGCAATTCAATATGTTAACAAGGGAACATTATTCAGCAGCTTTCATTGGACTCTATAGGACGTTAAACTTATAATATATTTTACAGGGACTGCTTGTCATTGTGATTCTTTCCCTTCAGGTGAATGGAGGGAAGACTCTGTATACCTGCGCGCTCAGACCCACAGGTATCTATGGAGAGAAACATGAATTGATGAGGCAGTTCTATAACATGGGAATGCGGACTGGAGGCTGGATGCTGAGAGCCATTCCTGTGAATATTGAGCACGGCCGTGTCTATGCAGGTAAACCCCCTTTCACACTGACTCCCATACAGGTCAGCCCTTCCTATGCTAACACAGCAAGGGGGCGCAGAGTCAGCGCAGTAATGGCTGTTTTGTGAACAGTTGTGATTTATGAATTATCCAAAGCGACTTAGAGAGACTGGGGGGTGAACTATGCATCATCGATGCTCTTTACTTGCTCTTATATGCTCTCTATTTTACTGCATTTAATCCTGTACATTAGAGTACTGTAATCTGCCACGGGTGTTATTCAATCTGTAGTATTTTGCATTTAATCGTATCCTGATGTAACTATCACTGACACTGTTATCTGCTCCGTTATTGAATCGTATTTTGTCACACTTGTACTTGCTAGAACTGAAGTCATTGTAATTATTTTGCTCTTAATTAATACTTGTACTGTGATTCTTGAAATGTGTTTTTTGTTTACGACTGTAAGTCGCCCTGGGTAAGGGCGTCTGCTAATAAATAAATAATAATAATCAAGAACTGCTGCTGCTGCTGCAGAGTCGCTTCCAATAGGACCTCGTTGTCTGTTTCTCCTTCTGTAAAAAGAATACAAAATTAAAAGCACACACTTCTTCACACACAGAGAGAGCGGTGAGGGGATGGAAAGGTTTGCCAAGGACTACCGACAGCTATGGCTAAAAGTTTTGCATCATCACCTTGTAGAAAGAACTCATTTTGCTTCGTAAAGGCAAATGAAAGCTACTGAATAATGTTGCGTTAACATAATGAATTACGCACCGCTTGGTAGATTTCAATTGATAATTGATAAATACAACATTTCAAAATACTACTGTACTACA
Organism: Huso huso; assembly: GCA_036884735.1. Lineage (NCBI taxonomy): Eukaryota > Metazoa > Chordata > Actinopteri > Acipenseriformes > Acipenseridae > Huso > Huso huso. Next base: position 7,904,752 of record CM072708.1, on the reverse strand, counting down.
GTTAAGGCTTCCGGTAGACTTTTTTTTTTTTTTTTTTACGATATAATTTTGTAGTTTACTTTTGATTTACATGATGTTAAATAAATTTATTGAGTTTTTTTTTTTGTTTTTTTTTTTAAATTATGTCTCAATCCTAAAATTCTAAGGTGCTGCAAAACTGGCCAGAGGCACGTTGTCGAGGCTGAATAAACCACTGGAATTCTTTTTAAGACTTAACAAAGTTCTGAGATCAATCAGCTGTTAGGAACCGGACGAGCTCTGATGGGCCAGGCGGACTTCTCTCGTTCGGGAGTGTCCCCGTTCTTAACCTCCCCTCTTTCTCTTCCAGGAAACGTGGCCTGGATGCACCTCCTTGTCGCCCGTATGATCCGCGAGAAGCCGGAAGTCGTGGGAGGGCAAGTGTACTTCTGCTACGACGACTCTCCTTACAAGAGCTACGAAGACTTCAACATGGAGTTCCTGTCTAGGTTTGGGTTCAGAGAAGTGCGCATCCCTTACTTCATCCTGACAGTTATGGCCATGGTCAACGACTTCCTCCGCACTCTCCTGAAACCCCTGGTCAACTACACACCGCTCATGAACCGCTACACCCTGACGGTGGCCTCCACCACCTTCACAGTAAAGACCGACAAAGCAGAGAGAGACTTCGGTTACCGGCCTCTCTATTCCTGGCAGCAGTGTCGGGACAACACCATCGCCTGGATTTCTACCTTCGCAGAGGGGGTAGATGCGCAGAAGGAAAAGTAGCGTGACAGGTTTTTTTGGGGGCGGGGCGGGGCGGGGGGCGGAATCCGAAAAGAAAAAACTTCAGAAATTCTACGACGCGCGTTTTGACCAGGAAGTCTTTTTAAAACAATGAAGAAAAAAAAAAAATTGTTGTTATGTTTGTTACTCAGTTTATTAACTGGGATGGAAATAAGACTCCTGTTGCACAGCAGTGTCACCCATTCCAGGTTTTACTACCAGCTTGATCAGCCCCCCAGTGTGTCTAGGTAACAAGCTCAGGTGTGTCTTATTATTAAACTCCTAGTGAAACCAGGACTGGATTACACTGCTGTGCAACGGGAGTCTGATTCCCAGCCCTGATCTTGAACGTGACAGACAGAAAAGAGAATATTGCAGTTCTTGATTTATTATTCAAAATGATGACCGTCTGCATCCACGCTCTAATCACTGACGTTGTGCCGATTTTTGTATTATTGCATTATTACTCACTTGACAAAGTTATCTTTACTGATTTGTGATAAGGGGAACCCCTAAAGCTCTGGCCATAAGGTTTGCATCACCACCCTACAGAATGAACTCACTGAGCTTCATAGAGTCCAATGAAAGCTGCTGAATAATGTTCCCTTGTTAACATATTGAATTGCACCCCCTCTATATAGAATGAACTCCCTCAGCTTCATCGAGTCCAATGAAAGCTGCTGAATAATGTTCTCTTGTTAACATATTGAATTGCACCCCTCTATAGAATGAACTCCCTCAGCCATAGAGTCCAATGAAAGCTGCTGAATAATGTTCCCTTGTTAACATATTGAATTGCAGATATAGAATGAACTCCCCTCAGCTTCATAGAGTCCAATGAAAGCTGCTGAATAATGTTCCCTTGTTAACATATTGAATTCCACACCGCCGCTATGTAATTTTCCAGATACTTCACGAAAAACTGACAAAAACTGAAAAATGTGACATTTCGAAATCTAACATGAAATATTACTGTGCTACTATTATTATGGCTTCCGGTAGACTTTTTAAGCGATATCATTTTGTAGTTTCTCTTCAATTTACATGATCATATATTAAAAGCTTTTAAATTATGTTCATATATATATATATATATATATATATATTTTTTTTTTAATGATGTCTCGGTCTTCAATTCTAGAGTGATGCAAAACTTGTGGCCACAGCTGTAGATGGAGAATTTGAAAGTAAAGGTAATTTTCAATTGACCAGTTTTCGAACCAGCATTTAGCCTCCTGAACCAGCAGGACAGCTACCAGCTTTGATCTACAGTGCTGGGATTTCAAACCTACGTCACAGTCACCGACTGCAGCACAGGCCGAAATCTCAATGTCCTTTTCAACACCGAAGACGGTTTTTTGGTCACACCCTCTGTTATAAGCATACTGAAATACCTATGTGTGTAAACCATTATTGGAAATGGAAATACCTATCTGTGTAAACCATTATTGGAAATGTAATTAATGCTGAAATACTGCCAGTGAATCTATTGTGATGCTTTTGGATAGCTCATAATTTAACATGCAATAAGTATACTTAAAATATTTATATAGATATAGCAAGATAGATAGCTAGATAGATATTATTTATTTAGCAGATGCCTTTATCCACTTAAAGAGGCTAGGGTCTGTGAGCTATGCATCAGCTGCAGAGTCACTTACAACAACGTCTCACCCGAAAGACGGAGCACAAGGAGGTTAAGTGACTTGCTCAGGGTCACACAGTGAGTGAGGGAGCTGGGATTTGAACCCGGGACCTCCTGGTTACAAGCCATAAATGTGTGTGTGTGTATATATATATATATATATATATATATATATATATATATGCAATATTATAAGCAATAACATTCAAGTTAATTATTTGAAATTATAGATGCAGAATATTTAAGAATCGTGGTGCCATTTGGAATGAGGAAGTATTGCAAGTATTTACAGTATAGTTCCTATTCAAAGCTTTTTAGAATAATTTACATAAATCCTACCTGTTGTGGACTTGCAAATAATTCTTCCTGAACAGCAATGCTAGTACGATTTGTTATATATATATATAACATTTACAGTAAGTTTAATTCTCAAGCACCTTGACACTTTTTTTAAAACCCGCTTCTAAAGTTTATCCAGAAAGCTGAGTCGTCGGTCAGTATTTTTAAATCGAAGCTCAACACATATAGATCTCTTTTGGGTTGCTGTTTATTTTTATAAAGCGCTCTGAGGGTGTTTGCATATTAAGGACACTATGTGAATGAAATTGGTTCTGGTGTGTTTGTTTAAAAAGACCGTAATAATAATAATAATAATAATAATAATAATAATAATAAATAATAAATAATAGAAGAAAACGCAATTAAGGTAGGCCTACATGTAATCCATATTTGTTTAATGCAGTTATTACGTTATTAAAAGTTTTGATCATTTTAAGCGTGCTGAAAGTAGGCCAGATAGAAATCTCTTGGTGTATTTGAACGTGTTTTGTTGTATTAACAATGCACACGTTTGAGATTTAACAATACATTATTTTTGATAATGATGCGGATTGCTTTTATTGTTCATTTTAAAAAAACATTTTAGAAGTTTGTAATTATTATTATTATTATTATTATTATTATTATTCTGTGTTCTGATATCTACAGGGCTGTCTTTTAGTGGATTTAACTGGTATTATTATTATTATTATTATCAATGGTAGATCTAATTCCGTTTTTAAATACATCTGCTTGTTCATTTTCCAGCGTTTTGCATACCGTATCCTTTTTAACCAGCGCATAAAAAAGCCGGTAATAGGCTAATACTTTCGCTTTATACTTGAGGGTGTGCAATACAATGTCATGTTGTGATAAAACAAAAGTATTAGTTCGTTCCCCCAGACACACAACATTTTAACAAAGTTGCTGGAGTGTTTAAATTGAGTTACGATGTTGCTACAAGGCTGTGTGTTAGCCTCTTCTCAATGACCGCATGAAGCCCGTGATCCAATATAATCGCCAGTCGCCAATACGCGCCGGCTCTGCTGGCAAATATTATAAATAAACACCGGAAGCATTTCATTCAAGTTTTACGGTATGCAAATATTTGACCTCGCTGTGATAGAGTAGAAATGCATTTTTTTTTTACCTCTAAGGCTGTATTTATTTACAGTAAAAACATGTTCTCATTCCACAGTCTAAAAATGGATATTGAAAGCTATTTCATTATTTAAATGTTTATTACAGCAGAAAAACATATACTGCGTTATCACATTCAATTCTTTTTTTGTCTAGAGTTATTATACAGCAAATGTTCCTCAATATTTTGGAAAATTATCAAACAAAATAAACATGAATATTGCTATATTTGTTTTTAAGCGATTAAAAAAATATATAGACTTTTTACGGGGGACTACATATTACACAATGGGCAAACTTTAAGGCAATAAAATGGTGTTAAGTTCTCTAAGAATCTTGCCCGTATTTAATTCTATTACAGTATTGACACCTGGCTGTATTATCACCAGCTGGTGTTCCTTTTAGCACTACAGTAGCAAACCACATGAAGTATTTTCTGTTGAGCCTCGTCACAGCCAGTAGACGACAGCCGGGACTACTTTCCACTACTGTGAGTGGATGAAAAATAGTCCCTATTTTTCTTGAATGTATAAGAACTATATGAAATGTATCAATGTATGTACCTGTCGTATATTCATGTATTTATTAATTGTGGTTAAGGTTCTGTTAACAATATATACATTAATATATATGTTTTATTTCTCTCCAATATGTTTGTGTGTGTGTGTGATTTAAATATATATATATATATATATATATAATTGTTTAAATTTGGTGGCCTTTTTTTTTTTCTTCTAATCGAGTTAGAAGTGTTAAAATCGCAGTTTATATCACATTTTATACATTTCCATTTAGTAGTTTTTCAGTTATGTAAAATTCATTTTCTTCTTAAAAATAATACCTGGTCTTCGCTGGGGGACTCTGAAGGGAGAGTCGCATTGGCTGCGGGTTAGAAAAACAAAACCAACAGGGACTGTTTCTCCTCATCGCACTGCAGTGACCCCTACTGGCCAGGGGAGCTCAGAGCGGACACCTGCAGGGCTTGGCCTCCAGGGGGCGGTAGCTCGCTGACATCCGCTCTGGAGTCCCTGGGTGTGGAAGAGGAAGCTGGCTCGTGGGATCGGAGGACCCTCGCTGAACCTTCAGCTCTCCCGAGCAGCTGAGCCGGGGGGAATCGCTGCGGTGAGGAGGAGGAGGAAAGCGATTGGGCATTCTGAATTGGACACAGTAAAATTTAAAAATTAAATAAAACAATAAGAAGTCAGTCTTCAGGACGCAATCACAGCAGTGCTGTAAGCGAAGTTACAGGTCACAGCAGATGGGATCTTGAGCAACAAAGCTGCAGGCAAACCTTACAGGTCTCGACTGGTGGTATTGGAGCCCCGCCCCGGGCCTCGCGATGCGACAGAGATGGCATGTCCGAGCACTCATGGTATCAGAGTTCGTTTCTGAGCTGGTGTCGGTGTAGATGTTCCAAGCTGTGCTTCGTACAGCACCGACAGACAGCTGGTTTACGTCACTTCCTTGACCTGATGTGAGTTTTGTTTCCCCGGGTGCGAGACAAACCACATGAATGAACAGTTAACATCTTGCGTTTCTGCTTCACTTCACCAAGGTCAGCAGAAAAACAACTTGACCTGATGTGAGTTTTGCTCACAGGCGGAAAAGCGCGCCACACACCCACGCATCGCAAGCAAGGTCAAAAATCGACAAGCCTGGTGATTGCAAACCGCTGACGTGCAGCTCAATTTTCAGAGTTCACTGACCCCTTAATTCAGAGCTTACATTAAACACAGGAAAATCAGAGGATGTTCAGAGACAATGATTTTTCACTTCTTTACCATTTAAAAGGGCACCAAAAAAAAATAATTATTACAGTTTATATAAAAATCTTACACGTATTTAATGAAAAGTTAGGGTCTGGATCTTTCTATTGACACGCAGCAACGGAAAGACAGCAGAAGCCCAGACTTACAAATTCCAAACCTCCGAACTGACCGCTCTACCGAACACCCCCACTTTCAGCCGGAAGAATGCAATCACTCAGCCATGCGTGCAATGCAACCAACTAGGCGCTCCTATAAACAGCATGCTGGTCATGGAGAAGGCAAAATTACTGAACCAACAAATGTATCCAGACAAACGGTGAAGCAGATTTCAAAGCAAGTAGGGGCAATTCTTACAAGAAACAGTTTTTTTTTTTTTTTTTTTTTTTTCTCAAGCCAATAACTTGACTTACTAAGCGAGTTTGCATTTTGTTTAAAATTATATATATATAAAAAATTAAAAAATCACCCACTACATTATCCCAGATTTTCCTGGACTTAAAATCTTTTTTTTTTTTTTTTTTTTTTTTTTTTTTGCTAAAGTTCAATGGAAACTTAAACTGTAGCTTTTTCCAGTCTTATCGTCTCGTTTTAAAGATGTCAACACCATAACATTATGTGCATTAGATTACTGTAGCATTATACTGTATTAAGTGCCAGATGGTGGGTGTAGACAGCAGAGTTAAAACCACTGGAAACTCACATTCCATGTGAAGAACCAGCTGCTTGGGTTTGTGTGGAAAAGCAGCGCTCAGTCCTCGCAGACAGGCGTTGTTTGATTAAAGTCTTATTTGCCAACAGCTGAACAATTTCAAACAAGCCTTCTAGAAGCTGGGTGGGTTCAATTAATTTTAAAAGATAAAAGCAAACATTGGGAAACTGTGTGTCACAGCGTGATTTAAAACGCAGACGCAAAATGTACACGAACAACTGGCGATTGTTTCCAAAGTTACAAAACAATTGCATTTATTTAGGGAGGACACCCTGAAGCACAGTTCAGACAGACAGATAGATAGATAGATAGACAGACAAACAGGTTGATAGATAGATAGACAGACAGGTAGATAGAGAAAGATAGACAGATAGATACAGACAGACAGGTAGATAGATAGATACACAGACAGACAGACAGACAGCAACCAACCAATGAAACAAATCTATTAATCCACACCCAGAGCATATATTTGTTATATTGCCTGGGCTGGCGTGCTAGGATTCTAGTCTTGGTCCTTTTCTATGGGCTCATAAAATACTGTAATAAATCACTCTCCTTTCACAATGCCTGACAACCCAATCCAATACAAACTGCTATAACCCCAGCTGTAAATCCACGAGGGGTCCACACTGGCTGCCAGTTATGGGCCAATATTTCAGCCTGTGTTGAGCCATTGCTGGGATGTAGATTTGACTAATTTCCCCCCCTTTTGTTTGTTTGTTGTTGTTTCGAATCAAATTTGATGACACGGAGTGCGTGTTTTACATGGGCTGCCTGTGCCCGCTCAATGCCAGCATGGGCCCGATTTTTGGTGGGTGGCGCCTTTCATCTCAAGGATCCCAAAAGCGCTTCACATGGAAGATGCCCGATTACAACATTTTAATCAAACTGAAATTTCAAGGGTTTAAAAAAAGACATTTTAAATAAATAAAAAAAGGCCAAAATAAATGCAGTTTACTTATGATAAACAAAAAAAAAAAACGACACAAAAGCCGGATATAGACCAATGAAATATTTTTTTAGAAGTGTAAAATGACACACAGATATATTCCCAGGGTCCTATTTTGAGGACAGACCAGGTCAGGACGCGTTCCTGTAATCTGAGCAGTGAAATTTCACACCGGCTATTAAACTCAAAACACATAGAAAATGGATTTGCTTTATCATCGCTGTGGGGATGAAATGAAACACCAAGAAATTGATCATTTTTAGGCTTTGGTTTCTGATTGTATATCAAGGCGTCAGAAAAGCATCTGTAGGTCTGGATTTATAGAGTTATACTTAACTTTTTTTTTGTTGTGATTAACACAATTATTATTATTATTAGTTTATTTAGCAGACGCCTTTATCCAAGGCGACTTACAGAGACTAGGGTGTGTGAACTATGCATCAGCTGCAGAGTCACTTACAACTACGTCTCACCCGAAAGACGGAGCACAAGGAGGTTAAGTGACTTGCTCAGGGTCACACAATGAGTCAGTGGCTGAGGTGGGATTTGAACCGGGGACCTCCTGGTTACAAGCCCTTTTCTTTAACCACTGGAGCACAAGGAGGTTAAGTGACTTGCTCAGGGGTCACACAATGAGTCAGTGGCTGAGGTGGGATTTGAACCGGGGACCTCCTGGTTACAAGCCCTTTTCTTTAACCACTGGAGCACAAGGAGGTTAAGTGACTTGCTCAGGGGTCACACAATGAGTCAGTGGCTGAGGTGGGATTTGAACCGGGGACCTCCTGGTTACAAGCCCTTTTCTTCAACCACTGACTGAAAATAACAAGATACTTAAAAAAGAGAGATTTTAAAAACAAGTAAAAATGCACCACAAAAACCAGGGCGACGGCACTGAATGGGTTAACTGCTTGAGGTTCCAGCCCATCCCAGCGAACGACCGCATATGGATGCGTTTTATTTTTCTATTATTATTCTTATAGGGAACTCCGAACATCTGTTTGTGGTTTTTTTTTTACTTTAGATGGCTCGTTACCATTGGCAACACAAGAACACAGACAGAAACAGAGCACGGCGAGTTCCTGTGTGTGCGTGTGTGTGGCACGTCACTGGAGGGCATCCCTCACGCTCGAGGGAAAGGAAAAAAACCAAACAGATGATCTACAAGGGATTCCCTCACACTGTGGGGTTAGCAGATGCGAGGAGATTATATAAAAACACTACACAAAGGTGGTATGGTTATTTTGTAACCCAGCAGTGTGGAGTAGTGGTTAGGGCTCTGGACTCTTGACCGGAGGGTCGTGGGTTCAATCCCAGGTGGGGGACACTGCTGCTGTACCCTTGAGCAAGGTACTTTACCTAGATTGCTCCAGTAAAAACCCAACTGTATAAATGGGTAATTATATGTAAAAATAATGTGATATCTTGAGAGAGAAAAAAAACACAAATGACTCATTTTTCACACAAGCAATTAAAAAAAAAAAAACACACCATTTATTAATTTTGAAACCGTTTATTATTATTTTTTTGTTGTGGTGTTTCAAATATTACACGTGAAACTCCTCATCGTCACAAAATGTCGTGGGTTGTGATTCATCTGATGGTGAATCATTTAACAAACATCATAGGTAGTTATTACACGTTTACATCTGCCCCCAAGCAGTCAGGGAGGGGTGTAAATCTATCATAACTTGACAGGACGGCCTGCATGCAAACCGAGAGAAATTCAATTTCCGTTTGGTAAATAGTTAAAACGTTTTAATTCGGCAACGAAAAATGTCTCATGCATTTCACCATTTGTGGCTGGCCCAGTGTCATTAATTAAAAATCAGACCTGCGCATTTTACTTCGATTTTCAGTTCCAGTGGTTTGATTTCATACAGAAGCGAGCGTTCTGATAAATTTGTGTGTCAAAATGGGGTGAGCACCCCTCTGCACCAGGTCTGAAACTGGGGTCCTTGGCGCGGGTCTGAAAGGTCCCCGATAATTCTCCAAAAACGTTGTGAAACAACATATACATTTACTGTAAAGAAAAATGTTCTTTCACAGCTGAAAGACAGGCCTTAAACAATATATACATAAAAAAAGGGCTGGGAATCAGTCTCCCGTTCCACAGCAGTGTGATCCAGTCCTGGTTTCACTAGGAGTTTAATAAATCAGACACACCTGAGCTTGTTACCTAGACACACTGGGGGGTTGATCAAGTTGGTAGTAAAACCTGGAATGGATTACACTGCTGTGCAGGTTAGATTGTGAAGGTTTCCTGGTCTGTGTGAGGTGATGAGTGGAGATTTAAATTCGAAAGCTCTCCCCCTTTCCCTCGATGTGTCTGAATCGCAGATAAACGTCCGTCCCAATCCCTTGCAGTGACTGAATGGTGAGGGACCCCCCCAGGTATTCTGCGTAGGCGCGGGACGTGGGCAACCCAAAACCGAAACTACAGCGGGGAGGGGAGAGAGAGGGGGGTTAGAATTCAAGTCAAGGATCGATCCAGCACTTCAAAACTGCAAGAGACAGATTTTCATTACTTTCAGCAATTTTATCATTATGCTTAGAAATGACAGCAATTATTTTAGGGGTTTCGAAATTCAGCACTAACTTGAGTATTTAATAGTTATGAAAACCCCACTAGAAGTCTTTCTCAGCGTCTTCAGGGACTCCCATTCCACAGCATTGTGATCCATTCCAGGTTTTACTACCAGCTTGATCAGCCCCCAGTGTGTCTAGGTAACAAGCTCAGGTGTGTCTTATTATTAAACTCCTAGCGAAACCAGGACTGGATCACACTGCTGTGGAACGGGAGTCTGATTCCCATCCCTGTGATAACCAGCATTATTATTGCAGGGCTGGGAATCAGACTCCTATTGCACAGCAGTGTGATCCATTCCAGGTTTTACTACCAGCTTGATCAGCCCCCAGTGTGTATACAGCTGTGGACAAAAGTTTTGCATCACCTAGAAATTTAGGATTGAGACAATTAAAAAAAAAGTCTACCGGTAGCCATCATAGCAGTCCAGTAGTATTTCATGTTAGATTTCAGAAATGTCACATTTTTTCCAGTCAGTTTTTTCAATGTTAAGTATCTGCAATTCAAAACTACAAATTGGCTATGAAGCTGGGAGTTGGGTGTGCAATTCAATATGTTAACAAGGGAACATTATTCAGCAGCTTTCATTGGACTCTATGAAGCTGAGGGAGTTCATTCTATATAGAGGGTGTGCAATTCAATATGTTAACAAGGGAACATTATTCAGCAGCTTTCACTGGACTCTATGAAGCTGAGTGAGTTCATTCTATATAGAGGGTGTGGAATTCAATATGTTAACAAGGAACATTATTCAGCAGCTTTCATTGGACTCTATGAAGCTGAGGGAGTTCATTCTATATAGAGGGTGCAATTCAATATGTTAACAAGGAACATTATTCAGCAGCTTTCATTGGACTCTATGAAGCTGAGGGAGTTCATTCTATATAGAGGGTGTGCAATTCAATATGTTAACAAGGGAACATTATTCAGCAGCTTTCATTGGACTCTATGAAGCTGAGGGAGTTCATTCTATATAGAGGGGTGCAATTCAATATGTTAACAAGGGAACATTATTCAGCAGCTTTCATTGGACTCTATGAAGCTGAGGGAGTTCATTCTATAGAGGGTGGAATTCAATATGTTAACAAGGGAACATTATTCAGCAGCTTTCATTGGACTCTATGAAGCTGAGGGATGTTCATTCTCAGCATATAGAGGGTGTGAGTTCATTCTATAATATGTTCAAGGAACATTATTCAGCATCTTTCATTGGACTCTATGAAGCTGAGGGAGTTCATTCTATATAGAGGGTGTGGAATTCAATATGTTAACAAGGGAACATTATTCAGCAGCTTTCATTGGACTCTATGAAGCTGGGGAGTTCATTCTATATAGAGGGTGTGCAATTCAATATGTTAACAAGGGAACATTATTCAGCAGCTTTCATTGGACTCTATGAAGCTGAGGGAGTTCATTCTATATAGAGGGTGTGCAATTCAATATGTTAACAAGGGAACATTATTCAGCAGCTTTCATTGGACTCTATGAAGCTGAGGGAGTTCATTCTATATAGAGGGTGTGGAATTCAATATGTTAACAAGGGAACATTATTCAGCAGCTTTCATTGGACTCTATGAAGCTGAATGAGTTCATTCTATATAGAGGTGGAATTCAATATGTTAACAAGGAACATTATTCAGCAGCTTTCATTGGACTCTATGAAGCTGAGGGAGTTCATTCTATATAGAGGGTGTGCAATTCAATATGTTAACAAGGGAACATTATTCAGCAGCTTTCATTGGACTCTATGAAGCTGAGGGAGTTCATTCTATATAGAGGGTGTGCAATTCAATATGTTAACAAGGGAACATTATTCAGCAGCTTTCATTGGACTCTATGAAGCTGAGGGAGTTCATTCTATATAGAGGGGGTGGAATTCAATATGTTAACAAGGGAACATTATTCAGCAGCTTTCATTGGACTCTATGAAGCTGAGTGAGTTCATTCTATATAGAGGGTGAAAAAAACGGACTAATTTTTGTGCTGTGTGAATCGTTCTGAGGCTAATCCACAAACAAGCACATCAACAGCACTAAGCAAAGTGGCGGTAGACCTCTAGCGCCACCTAGTGGCCTAACTGTGAATAACGGTTTCAGCAGGATTATCCAGCCACAGCTTAAAACAGCATTGTCAGAATGATGGCCCCGATACCACGACAAACTAATACAAAGTGACTTGACTGAAGTGCGTACTGGCGTGCCAGCGCCATCTAGTGTACAGTTACGGTAGAAAGAAACGCGCACGCAGATTTCTACAGCCACGTTTGCGCAAGGAGAGAGTGGTTGTGGAAGAGCTGGAAATTAATTATTATTATTATTATTAATATTATTATTATTATTATTATTATTATTTAGCAGAGCCTTATCCAGGGTGACTTACAGTCGTAAACAAAATACATTTCAAGAATCACAGTACAAGTATTAATACAATTAAGAGCAAGATAAATACAATGACTTTGGTTCTAGCAAGTAACTTAGTTTAGTCACCATCTGCAAACACAGGACATAAGGACTTTGCATTGACTCTCATATAGTGGATTGAAATAGGACTCCCGCTGCACAGCAGTGTGATCCAGTCCTGGTTTCACTAGGAGTTTAATAATAAGACACACCTGAGCTTGTTACCTAGACACACTGGGGGCTGATCAAGCTGGTAGTAAAACCTGGAATGGATCACACTGCTGTGGAATAGGAGTCTGATTCCCATCCCTGCAAAATTAATGATCACAGGGCTGGGAATCAGACTCCCGTTGCAGAGCGGTTTGATCCGTTCCCTGGTTTCACTAGGAGTTGATGGGGACTCTCTTGAAGTTGGGACTAGCCCTGCCTCCTGACCCCCGACCCCTTACCCGTGCATCGGTCCCGACTGGCCGCTGTTGACCATGTCCACCATGTTCCCAAACATAGAGGTCATGCGAGGGTCCTGAGAGCTGGACTCGGCCGTGGTGAAGTGATAATCCATGACCTTCTCCAGGATGCTGTGAGGGACCCCACCCCCGCGATCGGAGATCCTGCAGGGTAGAGGAGAGGGGAGAGAGGGGAGGGGAGAGGGGAGGAGAGGGGAGGAGGGAGGAGGAGGAGGAGGGGAGGAGGAGAGGGGAGAGGAGGGGAGAGGAGGAGGAGAGGAGGGGAGGAGAGGGGGGGAGGAGGAGGAGAGGAGAGAGGAGAGGAGAAAGAGGGGAAAGGGAATAGAGGAGAGGGGAAGAGAGAATAGATGAGGGGAGAGAGAACAGAGGAGGGGAGGAGGAGAGGGAGGGGAGGAGGAGAGAGAGAGGGGAGAGGAGGAGAGAGAGGGGAGGGGAGGAGAGGAGGAGAGGAGAAAGGGAATAGAGGAGAGGGGAAGAGAGAATAGATGAGGGGAGGGGAGAGAGAACAGAGGAGGGGAGGAGAGAGAAGAGAGGGAATAGAGGAGAGGGGAGAGAGAACAGAGACGGGGAGGAGAGAGAGGAGGGGAGGGGAGGAGAGGAGAGGAGAGCAGAGAGAGTATAAACCACTGGACACACTGCGCCCCCCCAGGGCTCGGAGTCTGACCCCGCCCCCGGTATAAAGCAGAGAGCTGATTCGCTGTTAGAGTACCTGATGATGATGTCGACGTCGTTGTTGGCGATTGTAACCAGGATGTCCGGAACGTTGTATGGAGTGTCCAGGTGGCTTTCCATCGTCGCTCTGAAGAGGGGAAAACGAGTGAGGGAGGGAGGGAGGAGGGAGGGAGAAAGGAGGTAGATAGAGAGAGGGGGAGGGAGGGAGGGAGAGATAGAAAAAGAGACAGAGACATAGGGAGAGACAGAGAGGGAAGGAGAGAGAGAGGGATTATAATTCAAGTTAAGGATCGATCCAGCACTTCAAACTTCAATCGATACATTCACATTTCTTTAGCAATGTTACCATCAATTAAAAAGTGTATTTTAGTGTTTCAAAATTCAGGAGTGTTTAATAGTTATGATACCACAGACATTTCCACTAGAAGTCTCTCTCAGGGTCTTCAGTGTAAATTCAATGGCAAACGTTTCCACTAGAAGTCTCTCTCAGTGTCTTCAGTGTCAATTCAATGGCTCACCTCATGGCGTTCTTGAGCAGTTCCGGCAGGATGTAATCCAGAGGCATCGGAATGAATGGAAAGCGAGCGGCGACGTGGCCGTTGATCCGGACACGGGGAGCGTTCCCGTATTTGTGTTCACACAGACGCCTGGAAAACACACACAAGAGACGGGAATCAGACTCCCGCTGCACAGCAGTGTGATCCAGTCCTGGTTTCACTAGGAGTTTAATAATAAGACACACCTGAGCTTGTTAGCTAGACACACTGGGGGCTGATCAAGCTGGTAGTAAAACCTGGAATGGATCACACTGCTGTGGAATAGGAGTCTGATTCCCAGCCCTGCAATAATAAAGCTGGTTATCATCACAGGGATGGAAATCAGACTCCCGCTGCACAGCAGTGTGATCCAGTCCTGGTTTCACTAGGAGTTTAATAATAAGACACACCTGAGCTTGTTAGCTAGACACACTGGGGGCTGATCAAGCTGGTGGTTTAGAAATTGTGTTTTATGAATGAAAAGCACTAAGCTTTTTGTAGTGTTGGCTTGGTTATACATCCCAGCCTGTGTGGTCCAGTGGTTAAAGAAAAGGGCTTGTAACCAGGAGGTCCCCGGTTCAAATCCCACCTCAGCCACTGACTCATTGTGTGATCCTGAGCAAGTCACTTAACCTCCTTGTGCTCCGTCTTTCGGGTGAGACTTTATTTTAAGTGACTCTGCAGCTGATGCAGTTCACATACCCTAGCCTCTGTAAGTCGCCTTTGGATAAAGGCGTCTAAATAAATAAACAAATAATAATAATAATAATAATAATAATAATAATAATAATAATAATAATAATAATATCTGCTGAAGGCGGACAGACAGTACCTGGCGAAATCAACCCATTTCTCAATGATTTTCTTGGGAGACAATCGAGTGCAGATTATGCCAACAAAATCAGGCTGTGGAGAGAGAGAGAGAGAGTTTAGAAGTTCGAAATGCAAAACGTGGATTTGAAATCACCAAAAAGAAGATCTATTCTAATCTCTGTTTTGCTACCTCATCGACCAGGACTCAGGAAATAATAAGAAGTATTTATTTTATTTATTTATTTTTTTTATTAAAAGATTTTTGAGAGGGCAGTTCTCTTATAAGAGGGAGGGAGGGAGCAGTTCAGTCTCCGTGCCTCAAGCCTGCCCTGGACTGGAGGAGCCTTTCTCTTAGGGGGTGAGGGGTGGGAGGGAGGTTCAGTCTCCCGTGCCTCAAGCCTGCCCTGGACTGGAGGGCCCCTTTCTCTTAGGGGGGTGAGGGAGGAGGGAGGGAGCAGTTCAGTCTCCGTGCCTCAAGCCTGCCCTGGACTGGAGGAGCCCCTTCTCTTAGGGGGTGAGGGGGGAGGAGGGAGCAGTTCAGTCTCCGTGCCTCAAGCCTGCCCTGGACTGGAGGGCCCCCTTTCTCTTAGGGGGGGTGAGGGAGGGAGGGAGCAGTTCAGTCTCCGTGCCTCAAGCCTGCCCTGGACTGGAGGGCCCCCTTTCTTAGGGAGGGAGGGAGGGGGAGCAGTTCAGTCTGCATGCCTCAAGCCTGCCCTGGACTGGAGGGAGCCCCCTTTCTCTTAGGGGGTGAGGGAGGGAGGGAGCAGTTCAGTCTCCGTGCCTCAAGCCTGCCCTGGACTGGAGGGAGCCCCTTTTCTTAGGGGGTGAGGAGGGAGGGAGCAGTTCAGTCTGCATGCCTCAAGCCTGCCCTGGACTGGAGGAGCCCCTTTCTCTTAGGGAGGGAAGGAGGGAGGAGCAGTTCAGTCTGCATGGGAGGGGGAGGGAGGGAGGGAGGGAGCAGTTCAGTCTGCATGCCTCAAGCCTGCCCTGGACTGGAGGAGCCCCTTTCTCTTAGGGGAGGGAAGGAGGGAGGAGCAGTTCAGTCTGCATGCCTCAAGCCTGCCCTGGACTGGAGGGAGCCCCTTTCTTAGGGGGGTGGGGAGGGAGGGAGCAGTTCAGTCTCCGTGCCTCAAGCCTGCCCTGGACTGGAGGGAGCCCCCTTTCTCTTAGGGGGGTGAGGGAGGGACGGAGGGAGCAGTTCAGTCTCCGTGCCTCAAGCCTGCCCTGGACTGGAGGGAGCCCCCTTTCTCTTAGGGGGGTACAGACACCTCCCTGACACAGCAAAAAGTGCAAGAGAATGAAACACCCTCTCAGAGGGAGAGATGCCCGACACTTAGAAACGGACATTATAAAATATAAGGTATAAAAAAACACGTGGAAAACAATATCTTCAAAAAAAACCAAAAAAAAAAGTTAAATAAAAAATAATAAGTAGGAGAAAGAAAGTGAATGTTTCTTTATTTCTTAATTTCTTTCTTTATTTTTAAGGGCACACCTTCTTATAGTCTGCTAGCTCCTCTGCGAACCCCAGCACCCCCTGCAAGAGAGAAGCATCCAGAGCTACTGCGGGGAAAGGGGAGCGAGGTGGGGGGAGCAAGACTAGGAGAGCCCCGGGCTTCTTTCGAGGCCTACGCAAAAAACGGTGCCAGAGTCAAAAAAATAAATAAAAAATGAATGAATAAATTGAATTATGTGCTCAAATAAAATCAATATGTATTTTATTTATTTATTTTTAATTATTTAATCCGGTGGCCTAAAATTAATTTCAATTATTATTATTATTTTTATTTAAATTCTATTTTCTAATTGCGGGAGATAAACTTGCTTCCTCTGAGCCTTGGGATTGATTTCCATCAATGCTTGTTTGAATATTTGAGAATTATATCCCATGAAACAGTATGAGCATAGGGAAGCATTGTAAAGCACAGAGAGGTCTGGTAAAGCATAGGGAAGCATTGTAAAGCACAGAGAGGTCTGGTAAAGCATAGGGAAGCATTGTAAAGCACAGAGAGGTCTGGTAAAGCATAGGGAAGCATTGTAAAGCACAGAGAGGTCTGGTAAAGCATAGGGAAGCAGAGGTCTGGTAAAGCACAGAGAGGTGTGCACAAAGCATAGGGAAGCATTGTAAAGCACAGAGAGGTCTGGTAAAGCACAGGGAAGCATTGTAAAGCACAGAGAGGTCTGGTAAAGCACAGGGAAGCATTGTAAAGCACAGAGAGGTCTGGTAAAGCATAGGGAAGCATTGTAAAGCACAGAGAGGTCTGGTAAAGCATAGGGAAGCATTGTAAAGCACAGAGAGGTCTGGTAAAGCATAGGGAAGCATTGTAAAGCACAGAGAGGTCTGGTAAAGCACAGGGAAGCATTGTAAAGCACAGAGAGGTGTGGTAAAGCATAGGGAAGCATTGTAAAGCACAGAGAGGTGTGGTAAAGCATAGGGAAGCATTGTAAAGCACAGAGAGGTGTGGTAAAGCATAGGGAAGCATTGTAAAGCACAGAGAGGTCTGGTAAAGCATAGGAAGCATTGTAAAGCACAGAGGTCTGGTAAAGCATAGGAAGCATTGTAAAGCATAGAGAGGTCTGGTAAAGCACAGGGAAGCATTGTAAAGCACAGAGAGGTCTGGTAAAGCACAGGGAAGCATTGTAAAGCACAGAGAGGTCTGGTAAAGCATAGGGAAGCATTGTAAAGCACAGAGAGGTCTGGTAAAGCATAGGGAAGCATTGTAAAGCACAGAGAGGTCTGGTAAAGCACAGGGAAGCATTGTAAAGC
Source organism: Huso huso (assembly GCA_036884735.1). Taxonomy (NCBI): domain Eukaryota; kingdom Metazoa; phylum Chordata; class Actinopteri; order Acipenseriformes; family Acipenseridae; genus Huso; species Huso huso. The sequence goes on along the minus strand of CM072708.1, from coordinate 7,887,237 downwards.
ACAGAGAGGTCTGGTAAAGCACAGGGAAGCATTGTAAAGCACAAAGAGGTCTGGTAAAGCATAGGGAAGCATTAAAAAAGCACAGAGAGGTCTGGTAAAGCACAGGGAAGCATTGTAAAGCACAGAGGGGTCTGGTAAAGCATAGGGAAGCATTGTAAAGCACAGAGGGGTGTGGTACAGTACCTTGTCCTCGTGCAGGGCGAGATGGTGAGTGGCCAGCATTCGAATCCCCAGCCGGGACGTCAGGGTCTTATCAAGAAACTGACTGAGCACAGACTCCTCCTGCAGAGAAAGAGCAAGGGAACAAAAAAAAAAAAAAAAACTTTATATAAAGAAAAAACACATAACATCTAACAGTTTAAATCCAGGTTTATTTAGCTGTTGCACATTCTTGGCTTATAATGGCCCCTGTGTGTACGTGTGCGTGTGTCTCTCGTCTACCTGGACGTGTTTTCTGCATTCCCGAAATCCTTCAGCAAGCTGTGTCACGACGTCCTTGTGGTCGTCCAGCAGCTGTCTCAGAAGCTTGCAATACTTCTCTTCCACCTCGCGGTCCTTGATCTGAAAAAGCGACGAGATTCAGGTTCCATTTCGTTCGCGCGAGCCAATCGCTCAATCACCCTGCTCTCAGCGGAAATCGGGGGGCTGACAATCGGGCGAGGATCTCTGGTGTGGATCAGGGGCCGATTCACCAGTTCAGAGCGAAATAAGAAACAGCTGCTTGGGGGTTTGTGACGATGGCTCGCTTTTTTCTTAAAGACTCTGCGGAGAGCAGCGACCACAAACCCAAGCAGCTGTTTCTTCAGTCGTTAGAATCAGCCCGCGATCCACACCAGAGACCCTCGCCTGATTTCTGTGTGACACACGTCTCAATACATGCGATGGCCATCATAGTTGAGCAGAAACTCACATAACAACAGGCAAGCTAAGTCACGTGACTCTCGTCTCCCGCAGGCCTGTCTGATTCACTCAGTCACTCGGTTCTCTTGATGCAAGGGCTAAAAATGCAGACGAAGAGGACAGAGACAGACATCGACTAGGACCGTGGACACAAACGCAAAACAAAGCCACTGGGACAGACACACACACACACACAAACATTGTAAAAAGAGGGGTGACACACACACACACACAAACAAACCAGCATTGACACACACACACACAAAGAAAAACTGACACACACACTGCACACAAAAAAAAAAAAAAAAAAAAAACTTTATATAAAGAAAAACACATAACATCTAACAGTTTAAACCAGGTTTACACTGTTGCACATTCAAACTTATAATGGCCCGCGTGACGTGTGTCACACACACACAAACGTTTTCTGCATTGAAATCCTTCAGCACACACACACACACACACACAAACCAAAGCTGTCTGACACACACACTTCTCACCACCTCCTGATCCTGAACACACACATTCAGGTTCCAAACGTTACACAAAAATCGCTCAATCACCCACACACAGCGGAAATCGGGGGCTGACAATCGGGCGAGGATCACTGGTGTGGACACACACGTTCAGCGAAAAAGAAACAGCTGCTTGGGGGTTTGTGACACACACACACAAACTTAAAGACTCTGCGGACACACACACACAAACCAAACCAGCTGTTTCACACACACACAGAATCAACCCGCTGACACACCAGACACACACCTGATTTCTGTGTGACACACGTCTCAATACATGCGATGGCCATCATAGTTGAGCAGAAACTCACATAACAACAGGCAAGCTAAGTCACACACTCACACAAACAGGCCTGTCTGATTCACAGTCACGGTTCTCTTGAAAGGGCTAAAACACACACACACACACACAGACAAACTAGGACCTGGACACACACACACAACACAAACCACTGGGACAGACACACACACACACAAACAAACCCGCTGACACACACACACACACACACGAAACACACACACACACACACACAAACAAAACCGCTGACACACACACACACACACACACACACACAAACACACTGACACACACACACACACAAACGAAACCGCTGACAAACACACACACAGGAAAGCAGTGTGGTCAGGGCTCTGGACTCTTGACCGGAGGGTCGTGGGTTCAATCCCAGGTGGGGGGACACTTCTGCTGTACCCTTGAGCAAGGTACTTTACCTAGATTGCTCCAGTAAAAACCCAACTGTATAAATGGGGAATTGTATGTAAAAATAATGTGATATCTTGTAACAACTGTAAGTCGCCCTGGATAAGGGCGTCTGCTAAGAAATAAATAATAATAATAATAATAATAATAATAATAATAATAATAATAATAATAATAATAAATAAAAAAGCTGCTGACACACACACATACGCAAACGAAGCCACTGACACACACACAAATGGAGATTAGATAAAGGGGCATTCAGAACAGAAAATAGGAGGCACTTTTTTTACACAGAGAATTGTGAGGGTCTGGAACCAACTCCCCAGTAATGTTGTTGAAGCCTGACACCCTGGGATCCTTCAAGAAGCTGCTTGATGAGATTCTGGGATCAATAAGCTACTAACAACCAAACGAGCAAGATGGGCCGAATGGGGCCTCCTCTCGTTTGGAAACTTTCTTATGTTCTTTTGTTCTTAAGTGAAGCATTCTGACTAGACAGAGGAGAAAGACACCGTGCAAAGGCTTGTAGAAATCAGATAAATGCATTGCCTGGTGTTATGTGTGTTGCTACTAGAAACGCAGCAGACAAATTAAAAAAAAAAACCTGAATCGAAGCAAAACTGGCTCATTTTATAGGATGATGCAAAACTTTGACCCACGGCTGTGCGCGGAAAACGTGACCTATAATCATTCACCGAAGCCCATTTCGTCCTGTGGGATACTTACAGGAGGGAAGTCGCTTAACTTCTGAAAGGCCCGGATGTACAGTTCATGCTGAAAAAAAAAAGACAAAAAAAGAGATAGACAGCGCCATCTAGTGATCAGCTACTCTGGATCAATTTTACTTCTGTGTCCCTTGCTCTGGATGTTGTCTAAGGGGTTTGATTTCATCAATAAATGCCCTGATAAGCCACAGCTGGATTTTCAGAGCATTTTACAGCACTGTTGGAAATCATCCTGGATTATTTCCTTAACTATCTGTTTTTAGAGTTAAAGACTGCTGGTTTATCGGGACGGAGCCCTCCTCAGAAATCAGGGGGGCTGACGATCGGGCGAGGGTCTCTGGTGTGGATCAGGGGGCTGATTCACCATTCAGAGTGAAGAAACAGCTGCTTGAGGTTTGTGACGATCGCTCGCTTTTTAAGGTCTCTGCGGAGAACAGCGACCCACACAAACCTCAAGCAGCTGTTTCTTAATTCACCCTGAACTGGTAAAAATAAGCCTGATATTGATGAACCTTCGATGTTTCCAAGGACATGCAACACTTAATAAAGGGCAGCAGTGTGGAGTAGTGGTTAGGGCTCTGGACTCTTGACCGGAGGGTCGTGGGTTCAATCCCAGGTGGGGTACACTGCTGCTGTACCCTTGAGCAAGGTACTTTACCTAGATTGCTCCAGTAAAAACCCAACTGTATAAATGGGGAATTGTATGTAAAAATAATGTGATATCTTGTAACAATTGTAAGTCGCCCTGGATAAGGGTGTCTGCTAAGAAATAAATAATAATAATAATAATAATAATAATAATAATAAGATTTATTTTATGATCCGTTGCTATTCAAAGCTCAAGTGCTGAATTTAGAATCAAGCTGGTAGTAAAACCTGGACTGGATCACACTGCTGTGGAACAGGAGTCTGATTCGCATCCCTGAATTCATAATGCTCGTTATCATCAGAGATGGGAACAAGACTCCCGTTGCACAGCAGTGTGATCCAGTCCCTGGTTTCACTAGGAGTTTAATAATCAGACACACCCTGAGCTTGTTAGCTAGACACACTGGGGGCTGATCAAGCTGGTAGTAAAACCTGGACTGGATCACCCTGTTGTGGAACAGGAGTCTGATTCCCCTCCCCTATACTCACCACCTGTAGGATGGTTGGGTTACAGCCAATGATGAAGGGAAGACCGCGGAAGCTTTTGATTCGATGAGCGATCCGAACTGGTAGCTCCTTGTGCAAATAGTGGGCGCTCTTCTGCAACGAACAAGGGTTCAAGAAGGTGGGGTTCTATCAAATCCCGGCTCAGCCACTGACTCCCTGTGTGTGTGTGTGTGTGTGTGTGTGTGTGTGTGTGACCCTGAGCAAGTCACTTCACCTCCTTGTGCTCTGTCCTTCGGATGAGACTTAAAACAAACGTCTGCTTAATCTGCTTAATGACTAATTAACAATCAGAATTGACTCCAGGATTTGATAGAGAACTCTTACCAGTATATGGCTCCCATCGGGAGATTTTCCAGAGTACAGCATTGTGGTTGGGGTGAGGCGTACAGAGGGCTAGAGAGAGAGAGAGAGAGAGAGAGAGAGAGAGAGAGAAAATTAACAAGTACGTCAACAAATGACATCACCCGGCCAGTTTATTAAGACCCGCAGAACGCTAGTCTTCAAAACACTGTATTATATATTAAATCGCTGTTTTTGTTTAAAAAAAAAAGGGGGGGGCATCTGAATTCTGAATAAATACCTACCTGCTTTTGGCTAAAGCTTTTAAACGTACATATTCAGTAACGTGAGTCTCTACGTGATTCACCGTTTCGGTGACGTCACCTCACGCTACAGTGACGTCATACAATGTTCTTACCTTGCTCGACGCAATGTCGATCGCCGATTGGTTGTAGAAAGACGTCACGGTCTTGGAGCGTTCGCGTGCCAGTTCTGTATGGTCCGTGACGGAAGTAGACCGGAACCGGGTTGCCACGGTAACCTGCCTGCTCCCAGAACCGGAAAAAACGACCGTCCTTAAATTCACAAGCGACAGCATCCTGCTGGCCATCTTTGCAAAGGAGGGAGACGGTTTTTGTAAAGAGTTCTGCCCAAATTAAAGCAGCGCGCTGTTGAAAATGTGGATTTTTTTTTGTCCATTCGACAGCAACCCCTCCTCTCAACCATTTAAATAAACGATGCAATTACATAAAACGTATTATTGGAAGATACGGAAAAAAAAGCGCTCGTTTTAATAACAAAACGAAAACTGGAATCGTGTGTATGATTACGACCGTGACTATCACTACTTAGAGATATTATTTCTATAAATTTAGCGTTTCCTTTCGGTTTTTTGCGAACGTGCAGGTTACCCACATCCTCGGTAAGACGTGAACGTGTTTTGAGTCACAAGAAAATTTGCTAACGTAATTCTTCGAGGAACGAGATGACGTTTTGGGCCCCCCTTCCTCAAAAAAAAACAGAAATAGTGCCAAGCCAGCAATTTGATAACTACAGAGCGACACAAAAAGGCTTTTCCGAAACTTAAATGTCTCTTAAAATGTACGACACTCTCCGCAAACGCTAGTCTAACCGCTTCATAACAACATAACTTCTGCTAGCACAGAGTCAGGATTATTTTTGTTTGTTTTTATCGGGGGGGAAAAAAACGCGTCTTCTGCCACGCTGCGACTCCAAACGCCTTTTCCCATAATCTTACAGCGGACGGGTAAACGGTTTGGTGGGTTTATGGTAATTTCGGAACCACAAACAAGCAACAAAATGAATTAAAAAAAAATTACCGACGTCTCTGCTTTTCTGTAGAGAGGCGGACTCACGTTCACAAGACAAACACACACACACACAACACGCAAGCGTGACGTGGACGCACGCCGCGACGTGGCTCCGCCTAGTAGAGGGCTGGCGCAAGCGAGGGAAGCCGCGGCCGCCATATTGATAGAGGACAAACGCTTGTTCCGATTCGAGTATCATGTGGGGCCGGTGATCATGTTAATAAAGCTAATAAGAGGTGAGAGAATGGATTTTAAAGATGGTCAGCGCTCCTTTAAAGGGAGGGGCCGGTGATCATGTTAATAAAGCTAATAAGAGGTGAGAGAATGGATTTTAAAGATGGTCAGCGCTCCTTTAAAGGGAGGGACCGGTGATCATGTTAATAAAGCTAATAAGAGGTGAGAGAATGGATTTTAAAGATGGTCAGCGCTCCTTTAAAGGGAGGGGCCGGTGATCATGTTAATAAAGCTAATAAGAGGTGAGAGAATGGATTTTAAAGATGGTCAGCGCTCCTTTAAAGGGAGGGGTCGGTGATCGTGTTAATAAAGCTAATAAGAGGTGAGAGAATGGATTTTAAAGATGGTCAGCGCTCCTTAAAGGGAGGGGCCGGTGATCATGTTAATAAAGCTAATAAGAGGCGAGAGAATGGATTTTAAAGATGGTCAGCGCTCCTTTAAAGGGAGGGGCCGGTGATCGTGTTAATAAAGCTAATAAGAGGCGAGAGAATGGATTTTAAAGATGGTCAGCGCTCCTTTAAAGGGAGGGGCCGGTGATCGTGTTAATAAAGCTAATAAGAGGTGAGAGAACGGATTTTCAAGATGGTCAGCGCTCCTTTAAAGGGAGGGGCCAGTGATCATGTTAATAAAGCTAATAAGAGGTGAGAGAATGGATTTTAAAGATGGTCAGTGCTCCTTTAAAGGGAGGGGTCGGTGATCATGTTAATAAAGCTAATAAGAGGTGAGAGAATGGATTTTAAAGATGGTCAGCGCTCCTTTAAAGGGAGGGGCCAGTGATCATGTTAATAAAGCTAATAAGAGGCGAGACATTTTACTTTAAAAACCTCCGTTGTCCATTTTAAGACTGTTGAGTTTTACATGACATTCTTTCATAGTTTAGCTTCCTCTGCAATCGGCATCATCGTACTATTGAAAAGACAAGGACACGCAGGAATTATTAATAATAATAATAATAATAATAATAATAATAATAATAATAATAATAAAATCGCTATTTTGCCGAAAAACCTTTCCTCAATACAGCTGGGCAAAGTCCCGCCTTCCTGACTCGTCCCTATCACTGATTCGTTCTGAATACTTTAAACCCGCCCCCAACCACTGAGTGACAGCACATTCCTACATTTCTATTGGAGACTCAGCTAGCAGTGTGGAGTAGTGATTAGGGCTCTGGACTCTTGACCGGAGGGTCGTGGGTTCAATCCCAGGTGGGGGACACTGCTGCTGTACCCTTGAGCAAGGTACTTTACCTAGATTGCTCCAGTAAAAACCCAACTGTGTAAATGGGAAATTGTATGTAAAAAATAATGTGATTTCTTGTAACAATTGTAAGTCGCCCTGGATAAGGGCATCTAAGAAAAATAATAATAATAATAATAATAATAATAATAATAAAACGAGATTACAATCGGGAACTGAGGCTTGCGGGTGGGATTTAAAAGCTGCGTTACTGTTAAAATACGGAGGAATTTTAAACCCGAATTGCAAATTGCGGCCGAAATGTAAAAAAAATAAATAAATAAAATAAAATAAGGCAAGACCCCCCGACCCCCCAAACAAAACCCTGAAGAATGTGACGTGGCCGTCCGGAAACAGTGGAGCATTTCTGGAGCCCATAGAAAAGTATTCACGCTCGCCCTGGCAAAATGTTTCTTGACATAATCAAGCATTAATTCACATAAATAACAGTCAGTCACTTTATATTAAGGATATTTTGTTTTGTTATTGAAAAATACCGGTATAACCCGGCGCTGCAACACTGCATCTCCGCAATGTATTCAGTACTGAGTGGGCTCCAGAAATGGCGCCTGTAATTGAGTACCGAACTGCATCACGGGATTGACTGTCCTATCCTGCTTTATATAGTCACAGGTTTCCCAAAGGAAAGACAACGGAAATGGGAAACTACTGTCCGGATACAAAAACAAACAAACAAAAAAAAAACCGCCCAAGCATTTTGGGAGAGGAACCGAAAGCACTAAATTTCACACAGTAGACAAAAATAAATAAATAAATACGACAGCCTTTTATGACTCACTATCAATTAAAGTTCCATCACAACTTATATATATAGCGAAGATTTTTTTTCTTTTAATTTTTTTTAATTGGCAGATGTAACAAAAAAAAGAGACGGTTTTCTTAAATGCAGTTTAAACATTTACAGTTAGAAATCTGAAATTCGACACAACGGGATCACAAGGAACACGTTTTATTTCATCACTGCAAGCCCTTTTTTTTTCCCAAGCGCAGTTTAGTTTAGCTCATTTTCCACACCCTCCCTCTCCCTCTCCTCCTCTCTATTTTAAAAAGTCTGTTTCAAAGCTCTTTTCCAAAATGTCCGCTCTGGTGCACTGGGGGGTTGAGATCTGTCCTCTAAATCAGTGCTCTGTCTTTTCAGTTCCGCGCCACGTCACGGATCGTTATCGCCGTGTTGCGTGTTTGACAATGCGGGCGATAATCCTGACACCGTCAGTGCACTAGAGCAGACATTGTGAACAGAGCTTTGAAACAGACTTTAAAGTTACAACTGTAAAAAGCCGTCAGGATATTAATGAAAAAAAAAGACAGGTGGCTTATTTAAACAGTTGTAGCAGGACGTGGGGGGGATGAGTCACACTGTATTTTTTCAGAACCTCCTTACTTTCTCTTTAAAAATTGACAATTTACCTTCCCTATTATATATGTGTATAGATAGATAGATACAGAGACACATAGATTATTATTTGTTTATTTAGCAGATGCCTTTATCCAAGGCAACTTACAGAGACTAGGGTGTGTGAACTATGTATCAGCTGCAGAGTCACTTACAATTACGTCTCACCCGAAAGACGGAGCACAAGGAGGTTAAGTGACTTGCTCAGGGTCACACAATGAGTCAGTGGCTGAGGTGGGATTTGAACCGGGGACCTCCTGGTTACAAGCCCTTTTCTTTAACCACTGGACCACACAGGCTCCTCATATATAAACAGATAGATAGACACAGATATATAGACAGCAGTGTGCAGTAGTGGTTAGGGCTCTGGACTCTTGACCGGAGGGTTGTGGGTTCAATCCCAGGTGGGGGACACTGCTGCTGTACCCTTGAGCAAGGTACTTTACCTAGATTACTCCAGTAAAAACCCAACTGTATAAATGGGGAATTGTATGTAAAAATAATGTGATATCTTGTAACAATTGTAAGTCGCCCTGGATAAGGGTGTCTGCTAAGAAATAAATAATATAGACAGATAGATAGATATAGACAGACAGATATATAGAT
>CM072708.1:7820615-7873115 GCA_036884735.1 Huso huso | reverse complement strand
CCCTTGAGCAAGGTACTTTACCTACATTGCTCCAGTAAAAAAACCAACTGTATAAATGGGGAATTGTATGTAAAAATAATGTGATATCTTGTAACAATTGTCAGTCGCCCTGGATAAGGGTGTCTGCTAATATATATATATGTGAGGTCTGTCAAGTTTCAATGTTTGAAACCACAGCAAGAAAATAAAACCACACAGAAACTCACTCCCCAGTCAGAAAATAACATTACAGCCCAGTTTGAAGATACGGCTCAAGAGAGACCAGAAACTGTTTAAGGCTGTGTCGATTTTAAAACCAGAACAGCCGTCCTCACCTCATCTTTACAATATCGGTCAACGGCAATTCGTGGTCAGTTTACGGCCTCGGGGGAGAGGAACACGCGCTTCCGATCGGGGCGGTAGTTTACACATAAAAAAAAAAAAAAAATGGCATTGATTTGGTACCAGATTGTAAAGGTGAAGGAAGGACAGCTTTTCTGTTTTTGGAAAAAAAAAAAAAAAAAAAAAGAGATGTTAAGGCACGGGGTTCAAATAACTGCTGATAAATGCTTCTTAGGGAGTTTCTGCACACCACGATCAACTATCAAAACGACGCTAAAAACAGGACAGCTGTATTTACCTTCATGTTATCCTGAGAGAGGTGCGGTTAACGTTTTATAATAGAAACAAACCAAAAGAAAATAAAAACACATTAAAAAAAGCTGCAGCTGTTGCTTCAGTTCAAGTTAAAAAAAACTTTAAACACTGAATTTATTTATAATCTAAAATGTCAGAGTTATTCATTCATTTATTATATTTCCCCCCCAAGGCAGGGCTGGGAATCAGACTCCCGCTGCACAGCAGTGTGATCCAGTCCTGGTTTCACTAGGAGTTTAATAATCAGACACACCTGAGCTTGTTACCTAGACACACTGGGGGCTGATCAAGCTGGTAGTAAAACCTGGAATGGATCATGCTGCTGTGGAACAGGAGTCTGATTCGACTCCCTCAAAATGCAATTTTACTGCTATGAAAACGACCAGGGAGTAAGGAAAGGAAGCCGAGACTCACCTTACGTGCTTTCTGTTTGTATTCCACGGCATTCTGCGTGTGTTTCGCCGCACTCTCGATGAAGTCCGATGACTGCAGGATGTTGTCCTCGATTCGATTGATCATCTCGCCCTGGGGGGCGATCAGAGGGGGAGGGGGTTAGATTCAGCCTGCCGGGGGGGTCACACTGGGCCAGGGTCTTCCGATTTGAATTCCAGCTTCTCAGAAAAATGAACATCGCCAAATCGAGCCATTTGTTCAATTGGGACAGGTTTAATATTTGAGCATTTAAAAACATTGAGGCCTGGAGATTTGTGTTGAATGTGGCCCAATTAATCAAATAATTAGACCAATTAAGTAATTGAGAGCTTGGGGGGGTGGGCAGTTTGAATCTGCAGCGTTGGCTCGCTATTTTAGATTCTTTCTTGCATGTGCATTGTATCATTAATCATTAAGCAGACGCTTTTATCCAGAGCGACTTGCAGAGACTAGGGGGGGGTGAACTCTGCATCATCATCAAAAACTGCTGCTGCTGCAGAGTCACTACAGGAAAAGAAAAGGGGTCTTGATACCAGGAGGTTCAAATCCTGGCTCAGCCACTGACTCCCTGTGTGTGTGTGTGTGTGTGTGTGTGTGTGACCCTGAACCTCCTTGTGCTCCGTCCTTCGGATGAGACGTCAAACAAACGAGCTCCTATTGGAAGTGACTCTGCAGCAGCAGTTATTATTATTATTATCATTATTATTAATTTTTTAGCAGACGCCCTTATCCAGGGCGACTTACAATTGTTACAAGATATCACATTATTTTTACATACAATTCCCCATTTATACAGTTGGGTTTTTAATGGAGCAATCTAGGTAAAGTACCTTGCTCAAGGGTACAGCAGCAGTGTCACCCCCCACCTGGGATTGAACCCACGACCCTCCGGTCAAGAGTCCAGAGCCCTGACCACTACTCCACACTGCTGCCCTGATGCAGAGTTCTCTGTGGTTACCTGTGCCTCCACCTCCATGGCCAGGTAGATGAACATGTCATGCAGATCGCGAATGCTCCTCTCCAGTTTGAGAATCTCGTCGTGCCTCGATTCGATCTCATTCAGCGCCTGCTTTGTGGCTTGGGTGTCCTTCAAGATCTGAACACGGAAATCCGAATTAGAAGGACAAAAACACATGCGGACCAATACAAAAATATCAGGAGATTGGGGAATGAATCTGAAATCCTTTTTTTAAAATCAATTTCCAATTCACACAGGAGGCCAGTGGTTAAAGAAAAGGGCTTGTAACCAGGAGGTCCCCGGTTCAAATCCCACCTCAGCCACTGACTCTGTGTGATTGAGCAAGTCACTTAACCCCTTGTGCTCCAGTGGTTAAAGAAAGGGCTTGTAACCAGGAGGTCCCCGGGTTCAAATCCCTCCTCAGTGACTCACTGTGTGACCCTGAACGGTCACTTAACCTCCTTGTGCTCCGTCTTTGGGTGAGACGTTGTTGTAAGTGACTCTGCAGCTGATGCATAGTTCACACACCCTAGTCTCTGTAAGTCGCCTTGGATAAAGGCATCTGCTAAATAAACAAATAATAATAATAATAATAATAATAATAATAATAATTTGCAATTCCCCCGTCCTCAAAAAAAATAGGTTAAAAATTTTTTTAAAAAATAAAAACACATTGAAATTAATGTTTTGTTTGGAGTAAAATTAATAAATAAGGCAGTTATCATCACAAGGATGGGAATCTGACTCCCGCTGCACAGCAGTGTGATCCAGTCCTGGTTTCACTAGGAGTTTAATAATCAGACACACCTGAGCTTGTTACCTAGACACACTGGGGGCTGATCAAGCTGGTAGTAAAACCTGGAATGGATCACACTGCCGTGGAATAGGGAGTCCCATCCCTGGAGATAACAGCTGTAAATCAATGTAGAGTCTTTAAATTTAATAAGGATCTTAAAAGACTCACGTTCTGGGTGAAAACATCAGTCTGTCCACTCTCTAACATTTCATCCAGCTGTTCCTCTGTGACGTTGGTCCCAGCTGAAAATTGCAAAAGACAAAAAACGCGATTGTAGCCCTGAGACAGAACCACACGACCCGATTACTCGACTGAAAATCAGGGGGCTGAAAATTGGGCGAGGGTCTCTGGTGGGGATTGGGGACTGATTCACCAGTTCAGGGTGAATTCAGAAACAGCTGCTTGAGGTTTGTGTGGGTCGCTGTTCTCCGCAGAGTCTTTAAGAAAAAGCGAGCGATCGTCACAAACCTCAAGCAGCTGTTTCTTCACTCTGAATGGTGAATCAGCCCCCGATCCACACCAGAGATCCTCGCCCGATTGTCAGCCCCCCTGATTTCTGAGGAGGGCTCCGTCTCGATAAACCAGCAGTCTTTAACTCTAAAAACAGATAGTTAAGGAAATAATCCAGGATGATTTCCAACAGTGCTGTAAAATGCTCTGAAAACCCAGCTGTGGCTTATCAGGGCATTTATTGATGAAATCAAACCCCTTAGACAACATCCAGAGCTAGAGACACATAAGTGAAATTGATCCAGAGTAGCTGATCACTAGATGGCGCTGTCGATCTCTTTTCTCCGCCCTAATAAATCAAACAATTATCGGCTCTCCCCTCCACCTATCAAAACGCTCACTGATTTTAAGCTGTCGCTGGATTCGCTCCACGTTCCGATCCCTGTACTGTGATTGGACGGTGTTGCACTTGGACATCAGATCCACAAATTCCCGGGAAAGAATTCCGTGCTGCGGAAAAAAAAAGTCACATCAGTTTCATGTATATCCTATAGCAGGAAGTACAGTAAAGCATAGGGAAGCATTGTAAAGCACAGAGAGGTCTGGTAAAGCATAGGGAAGCATTGTAAAGCACAGAGAGGTCTGGTAAAGCATAGGGAAGCATTGTGTACAGAGAGGTCTGGTAAAGCATAGGGAAGCATTGTAAAGCACAGAGAGGTCTGGTAAAGCACAGGAAGCATTGTAAAGCACAGAGAGGTCTGGTAAAAAAGCACAGGGAAGCATTGTAAAACACAGAGAGGTCTGGTAAAGCATAGGGAAGCATTGTAAAGCACAGAGAGGTGTGGTAAAGCATAGGGAAGCATTGTAAAAGCACAAAGAGGTCTGGTAAAGCATAGGGAAGCATAAAGGGAAGCGTGGTAAAAGCATAAAGCATTGTACACAGAGGTCTGGTAAAGCATAGGAAGCATTGTAAAGCACAGAGAGGTGGTCATGGTAAAGCACAGAGAGGTTCAAACATTTTCACTACTTTTAGGAGGATGGAGAAATGGATTTTAAAAGGATTCCCGTACCTGTGTTTTTTTCATCCTGTCACTAACAGAAACGTATTTATCGCCCTCTTCCTCTTCAGACTTTTTCGGCTCAACACCTGGAAACACAGAAATCAAAAAAATGATTTCGAATTCAGGTCAGGGGAATGCTGGGGTCCCAGATGCGTCTCCCCTGACAAAAGGCACAGAGACTCGCCTAGCGAGATTTAAAACGAGAGTACTATCAGGAACGGAGGCTCGTGGGCGGGATTTAAAAGCTGCATCAGTTAGGATAAGGAGGATTTTTTAAAACCGAATTGAAAATTGAAAAATACAAAAAGGCCTTCCGGGTTTCGCTGTGGAACACAGCGAAGGAAAGACAACTGAAATGTGAAAGTCCTGTCCAGGTACAGAAACAAACAAAAACGCCCAAGCTTTTTGGGAAAGGAACCGAACACACTCAAATTAAAACACAGTAGACAAAATACAAAAAGCTCCGAAAAAAAAATACGATTTACAGAAAACTCAAAAACAGCTACAAAAAAAAGCACTGAAAAATTAATTAAAAAAAACAAAACAGAAGCCCTGAATACAAACGATCGATTCGTTTAATTAAAGCATCTGTGTGTCATTCGATCGTTATTCTTGGATTTAACCACTTTTTTTTTTAATTTAGAGTCGCCAATTATTTTTAGGCTCAGCTCACCGCTAGCACCCCCCTGCGCTGACTCGGGAGGGGTGAAGATGAACCCACGCTGTCCTCCGAAGCGTGTGCCGTCAGCCGCCCGCTTCTTTACACTCTGCAGACTCACCGTGCAGCCGCCTCAGAGCTACAGCGTCGGAGGACAACGCAGCTCTGGGGCAGCTTACAGGCAAGCCCGCAGGCGCCCATCCAGACCACAGGGGGGCGCTGGTGAGCCGAGGACCCCCTGGCCGAACTAAACCCTCCCTCCCCCCTGGGAGCTCCCGTCCACGGTCGGCTGTGAAATAGCCTGGACTCGAACCGGCGACCACCAGGCTATAGAGGGCATCCTGCACCCCACGCAGAGCGCCTTTGCCAGATGCGCCATTAGGGAGCCCCGGATTTAACCACTTTTAAGTGGAAACCCCCAAATTTGTTTGAAAAAAAAATATATACATATATTTCTATGGTATGTTTGTGTATTTGTATCTGTAGGTATTTTACTTTGGTTATCTCGAGCAATCATGTTATGTAGTCATGTATTCTACTTTGTAATGTAATTTCAATTCTAATTACTACAGCATCATCGTAACTAATGCAACGGAACATCATTGAAATTCTAGGAGGCTGTGTGGTCCAGTGGTTAAAGAAAAGGGCTTGTAACCAGGAGGTCCCCGGTTCAAATCCCACCTCTAACTCATTGTGTGATCCTGAGCAAGTCACTTAACCTCCTTGTGCTCCGTCTTTCGGGTGAGACGTAGTTGTAAGTGACTCTGCAGCTGATGCATAGTTCACACACCCGAGTCTCTGTAAGTCACCTTGGATAAAGGCATCTGCTAAATAAATAAATAAATAAAAAACAAACAATAATTGCACTTTCAGCAAACAAGGCTGCTGTAGCTGGTGTCTTACGAACCAGCAAAAAAAAAAAAAAAAAAACTTACTTTTCAAATTCTTCTGCACTTGACTGGCGATCTTCTTAATATCATCCCTCAAAGTCTGCAGATCCCGTTTCATATCTGGGATGAAAGGAAACAGGGGGTCAAGTGGTTAGAGAGAAAGAGGTACCAGGAGGTTCAAATCCCAGCTCAACCACTGACTCCCTGTGTGTGTGTGTGTGCGTGCGTGCGTGTGTGTGTGTGTGTGTGTGACCCTGAGCAAGTCACTTCACCTCCTTGTGCTCCGTCCTTCGGATGAGACGTCAAACAAACGAGCTCCTATTGGAAGTGACTCTGCAGCAGCAGCAGCAGCAGCAGTTGTTGATGATGCAGAGTTCACCCCCCTAGTCTCTGTAAGTCGATCTGGATAAAAGCGTCTAAATGATAAATTACTAAATAATAATAATAATAATAATAATAATAATAATAATAATAATAATGCTTTGATCATTCTTATAGGTTGTCTCACTATTCCAGTTACTTCCTGTGGGGAGGTATATTAGCGTGACGCATGTGCGACACCTATATGCTTCCCCATCCTAGAGCTGCACGAACCGATTATTCCATTGTCGGGACAGATCTCTCTGCAGAAATCAGGGGGGCTGACAATCAGACGAGGGTCTCTGGTGTGGATCGGGGGCTGATTCACCATTCAGAGTGAATTCAGAAACAGCTGCTTGGGTTTGTGTGGGTCGCTGTTCTCCGCAGAGTCTTTAAGAAAAAGCGAGCGATCGTCACAAACCTCAAGCAGCTGTTTCTTCACTCTGAACGGTGAATCAGCCCCCTGATCCACACCAGAGACCCTCGCCCGATTATCAGCCCCCCGATTTCTGAGGAGAGATGAGAATCACACTCCTGTTCCACAGCAGTGTGATCCATTCCAGGTTTTACTACCAGCTTGATCAGCCCCCAGTGTGTCTAGGTAACAAGCTCAGGTGTGTCTGATTATTAAACTCCTAGTGAAACCAGGACTGGATCACACTGCTGTGGAACGGGAGTCTGATTCCCATCCGGGTAGACTTCATGATTTCTTACTTTCTTCAGGAAGAGGAACTCCCAACACTGTCAGCTGTTTATTCTCCAGTTCCTTCACCTTCATGGCCAGCGAAGCCAGGCCCTCGCGTATCTCCCTCACCTGAGAAACAAAACCACAGACGCATGTTAGGAGACAGCCAGCCGCTCCATTGAAAAGCACAATCACCTGCTTCAAGACGTTTACAACTCTGGACAAAAGTTTTGCATCCTCACCCTCTATATAGAATGAACTCACTTAGCTTCATAGAGTCCAATGAAAGCTGCTGAATAATGTTCCCTTGTTAACATATTGAATTGCACCCCCTCTATATAGAATGAACTCCCTCAGCTTCATAGAGTCCAATGAAAGCTGCTGAATAATGTTCCCTTGTTAACATATTGAATTGCACACCCTCTATATAGAATGAACTCACTCAGCTTCATATAGTCCAATGAAAGCTGCTGAATAATGTTCCCTTGTTAACATATTGAATTGCACCCCCTCTATATAGAATGAACTCACTCAGCTTCATAGAGTCCAATGAAAGCTGCTGAATAATGTTCTCTTGTTAACATATTGAATTCCACACCCTCTATATAGAATGAACTCCCTCAGCTTCATAGAGTCCAATGAAAGCTGCTGAATAATGTTCCCTTGTTAACATATTGAATTGCACACCCTCTATATAGAATGAACTCACTCAGCTTCATATAGTCCAATGAAAGCTGCTGAATAATGTTCCCTTGTTAACATATTGAATTGCACCCCCTCTATATAGAATGAACTCACTCAGCTTCATAGAGTCCAATGAAAGCTGCTGAATAATGAATTCCTATATAGAATGAACTTGTTAACATGAAATTGAATTCCCACATATTGAACCACTTGGTAGTTTTCCAGATACTTAACATTGAAAAAAACTGACTGGAAAAATGTGACATTTCTGAAATCTAACATGAAATACCACTTGCTCTTCAAACGAGATTCTCACAACAGTGGCGACAAACTGAACTCGCTGTTTGTTTGTTTGTCAATTAAAACCAGCTGAACGACCGCAGCGATTATTACGTCTCTAAAATACCCTTCGAAGAAACTGAAAATCAGGAATTGATCCCAAAACCCTGATCGATTGCCGATTGCCCCTTCCCCCCCTCCCTCCCTCCCTCTCACTCTCCCCCAGGTTGCTTTACCTTCAGGAAAAAGGCGTCCGTCTCATCCTTGCTCTCGTTCTTGGAGCTCCTTCCTGTTCCTGGTTTGACAACCAACGAGCGCGTTTCCTCATCCGAGTTATTCTCATCCTTCTGCAAGAGACAACAGGAAATTCCCACTGAGCAAGTCTAGAACCAAGCCTACTAGGAAAGCCTAGAACAGTCCATCTACGAGCAAGCCTAGAACAGTCCATCTACGAGCAAGCCTAGAACAGTCCATCTACGAGCAAGCCTAGAACCACCCATCTACGAGCAAGCCTAGAACCACCCATCTACGAGCAAGCCTAGAACCACACATCTACGAGCAAGCCTAGAACCACACATCTATGAGCAAGCCTAGAACCAAGCCTACTGAGCAAGAATAGAACCACACATCTACAAGCAAGCCTACAACTGTCCATCTATAAGCAAGCCTAGAACCATCCACCTATGAGCAAGCCTAGAACCACACATCTACGAGCAAGCCTAGAACCACACATCTACGAGCAAGCCTAGAACCAAGCTTACTGAGTAAGTATAGAACCACACATATACGAGCAAGCCTAGAACCGTACATCTATGAGCAAGCCTAGAACCATCCATTTGAGCAAGCCTAGAACCACACATCTACGAGCAAACCTAGAACCACACATCTACGAGCAAACCTAGAACCAAGCTTACTGAGTAAGTATAGAACCACACATATACGAGCAAGCCTAGAACCGTACATCTATGAGCAAGCCTAGAACCATCCATTTGAGCAAGCCTAGAACCATCCATCTATGAGCAAGCCTAGAACCAAGCCTACTGAGCAAGTATAGAACCACACATCTACAAGCAAGCCTACAACTGTCCATCTATAAGCAAGCCTAGAACCATCCACCTATGAGCAAGCCTAGAACCATCCATTATGAGCAAGCCTAGAACCATCCATTATGTAGAACATCCATGTATGAGCAAGCCTAGAACCAAGCCTACTGAGCAAGTCTAGAACTATCCACTGTGCATCCATGAATTAAGATTAAGGCAGTGTTTATTTGCTTTGTTTTTCACTGTGATCACAGATTTCCTATTGCTGTGTAATATATAGTCCCCCTCACCCGTGAAAATTCACATTTCTGAAACAATAACCTATTTTTTTGGTTTATTAACCACTAAATTGACACACTATCCGTTTGATCCAGTCCTGGTTTCACTATGAGTTTAATAATAAGACACACCTGAGCTTGTTAGCTAGACACACTGGGGGCTGATCAAGCTGGTAGTGAAACCTGGAATGGATCACACTGCCGTGCAATAGGAGTCTGATTCCCATCCCTCAAAAGTTGTAAGTTCTACCTGGAAGTTTGTTTCAAATCCAGGAATGAGAGAATGACCAAAAAGTAATTTTGCACAACATCGTTTGCGCCATCTTACGCAGTGTGTGTTCAACCTTTCACCAGGGAGCAAACTGAGCCGGGTTAAGGTTCACTGGACTTACTAAGCGATAAGAAACACGCACATTTACGACAACTTATCTTTCAGAAACGGCGATTTTCACTTGAATTAGCAAGGGACCATCCTTATGAGTGACACAAACAAACACGGATCATTTATAAAAGGTTAACCGAGTACACGCGGCAAAGACAAACCATAAAAATAACCAATACTACAGAGAACCTGCTAAAATCAGCCGTGCACAGGAGCCATTAAATCAAATTAAATTAACTAATAAAACTTCCAGACCAGTGTTGTCAACACCGTGGTCGGTATTTATAATCGCCCTCCAAGGGAAAATCACACGCTTTTACGGCCGGTAACTTTAAACACTTCTGACACAAAACGAAACAGATACAAAATAATATTAATACGAGCACTTTCGCGCGTGTGTGTGTGTGTTTTTAAGGCATTTTGTTAATTATTTTAAAAAAAACGATACAAAACAAAACGCTACACAGAAAACGATACATATTATGTGTTAATGTGAGAACGTCCAATGAAAAAAAAGAAAAAAAGTTTAAATGATATATTTTTTTTCCCCCATGACTCACATTTCCGAGTTCCTTAGTGCGATCTCGCATCGTAGCCTCTGTTTTTGTAAACTTGCATTCAGTGAATTATTTTATTTATTTATTTTTTTAGCAGGTCAGTTTAGGAGTTCTTAGACCCGGTAAATAAAACATAGAAAGTTTAGTTTCTAATTAAACTCTTTCGTCCTTCCCCACACACAAAACATAGGAAGTCATTACTGCGCATGCGCTAATGATACAGGCCGTGTTATTTAAAGAGACAGAGGCTTAATTATTATTATTATTTTAAGTTAACTGTCTCTAAATCCTAATTAAGAGAAAACTACCAATTAAAGACGGTGTTAATTTATTTATTTATTTATTTATTTATTTATTTGCTAGTGCTTCACTCCCGACCGATTATTTTATTCAGGAAAAAAATATCTGTCAGGATAGGACAACTCTGAAAAGCACGGCGATAAACTCGCGTCTGTTTGAAAAATAATAATAATAATAATAATAATAATAATAATAATAATAATAATAATAATAAAACAGAATCCGGCTCAATCGAGATTTGATTTTTTTTAAAGTGACGTTGTTTTGTAATTAACAGCTTTTTCTGAGTTTAATTAGGAAACAGAATCGACTCAAAATAAAAGTGTAAGGAGATTTCATGTGATCAAAAATAATACTCGAAACGTAGATGTGATGTGTGTGTGTGAGAGAGAGAGAGAGAGAGAGAGAGAGAGAGAGAGAGAGGTCAATTATGTAGCATAATGCGACCATTGAAGCCATAATAAGCAGTCCAGTAGTATTTCATAAAGATTTCAGAGAAATGCTTTTTCACATTTTTCAGTTTATTTATTTTTTTCCGTTAGTATCTGGAAAACGCCCAAAGCGGTGTGGAATTCAATATGTTAACAAGAGAACATTATTTTACAGCAATTGGACTCTATGAAGTTGAGGGAGTTCATTCTATATAGATTGTGCAATTCAATATGTTAACAAGGGAACATTATTCAGCCTTTCATTGGATTCTATGAAGCTGAGGAGTTCATTTTATAGAGGTGTGCAATTCAATATGTTAACAAGGGACATTATTCAGCAGCTTTCATTGGACTCTATGAAGCTGAGTGAGTTCACACTGGGAGGGGTGCAATTCAATATGTTAACAAGGGAACATTATTCAGCAGCTTTCATTGGACTCTATGAAGCTGAGTGAGTTCATTCTATATAGAGGGGTGCAATTCAATATGTTAACAAGGGAACATTATTCAGCAGCTTTCATTGGACTCTATGGAGCTGAGGGAGTTCATTCTAGGAGGGAGGCAATTCAATATGGTTAACAAGGGAACATTATGGGAGGCTTTCATTGGACTCTATGAAGCTGAGGGAGTTCATTCTATATAGAGGGGGGTGCAATTCAATGGTTAACAAGGGAACATTATTCAACAGCTTTCATTGGACTCTATGAAGCTGAGGGAGTTCATTCTATATAGAGGGTGTGCAATTCAATATGTTAAGGAGGGACATGGGAGGGCTTTCATTGGACTCTATGAAGCTGAGTGAGTTCATTCTATATAGAGGGTGTGCAATTCAATATGTTAACAAGGGAACATTATTCAACAGCTTTCATTGGACTCTATGAAGCTGAGGAGTTCATTCTATATAGAGGGTGTGCAATTCAATATGTTAACAAGGAACATTATTCAGCAGCTTTCATTGGACTCTATGAAGCTGAGGAGTTCATTCTATAGTGGGAGTCATTGCATTCTCTTAGTTTTAGTTCATTTATTCTCTGTGTAGCTTTTCTATAGTTTCTGGAGGAGGGAGGGATTACTTCCCTGGCTAGACCAGACCTCTCTGTGCTTTACAATGCTTCCTATGCTTTATCCAGACCTCTCTGTGCTAAACAAACCGGATGCTTTACCAGGCTCTCTGTGCTTTACAATGCTCAAAATCAAAAACCAGACCTCTTGTGCAGACAATGCTTCCCTATGCTTTACCAGACCTCTCATGGTCTTTGCAAATACTTTTACCAGACCTCTCTGTGCTTTACAATGCTTCCCTATGCTTTACCAGACCTTTCTGTGCTTTACAATGCTTCCTATGCTTTACCAGACCTCTCTGTGCTTTTACAATGCTTCCTATGCTTTACCATACCTTTCTGTGCTTTACAATGCTTCCATGCTTTACCAGACCTCTCTGTGCTTTTACAATGCTTCCCTAAACAATGCTTCCCCCAAATGCTTTACCAGACCTCTCTGTGCTTTTACAATGCTTCCCTATGCTTTACCAGACCTCTGAGTGCTTTACAATGCTTCCCTATGCTTTACAATGCTTCCCTATGCTTTACCAGACCTCTCTGTGCTTTACAATGCTTCCCTATGCTTTCACTGTGCTTTATTACACTGTGCTATGTTTTTACTATGGGACACTTCTATAAGAGTTATTTTACCCTGTTTTATCACATGCATTACCAGCTATATTTGTAACAAGCTGACCGTGTATCTCAATGCAACCTCGCATAACCCTTTATAGAAGTAGACTCTGTGAACTTCAGCTTCCTTCAAACTCCAGTCTCTGCTAATGCATTCCATTTCCCATTGCAGAACAATGTCAACACTATAAATCGCTCAGCGATACCCCATAAATCTCTATTCAGAGAAACTGCTTTTTAATATTATTATTTATTTATTTATTTATTTCTTAGCAGACGCCCTTATCCAGGGCAACTTACAATTGTTACAAGATATCACATTATTTTTACATACAATTACCCATTTATACAGTTGGGTTTTTACTGGAGCAATCTAGGTCAAGAGTCCAGAGCCCCTAACCACTACTCCACACTGCTGCCCAGATTCATGCACTGAATACAAACAATTGAAGATCTTTGCTAGCATTAGTGGTTAGAGCTGAGGAGGGACTGGGAGGGAGGGAGGGAGGCTGGCTCTAGTGGTTAGAGCTGAGGAGGGACTGGGAGGGAGGGAGGGAGGCTGGCTCTAGTGGTTAGAGCTGAGGAGGGACTGGGAGGGAGGGAAGGAGGCTGGCTCAGTGGTTAGAGCTGAGGAGGGACTGGGAGGGAGGGAGGAGGCTGGCTGTGTGGTTAGAGCTGAGGAGGGACTGGGAGGGAGGGAGGAGGTCTTGCTCTGGTGGTTAGAGCTGAGGAGGGACTGGGAGGAGGGAGGAGGCTGGCTCAGTGGTTGCTGAGGAGGGACTGGGAGGGAGGGAGGGAGGCTCTAGTGGTTAGAGCTGAGGAGGGACTGGGAGGGAGGGAGGGAGGGAGGCTCTAGTGGTTAGAGCTGAGGAGGGACTGGGTGGGGAGGGAGGAGGCTCTAGTGGTTAGAGCTGAGGAGGGACTGGGAGGGAGGGAGGAGGGCTCTAGTGGTTAGAGCTGAGGAGGGTGTGTGGGAGGGAGGAGGGAGGCTCAGTGTGTGTGTGTGGTTAACTTGCAGAGAAGTTGTGGATAATTTGCCATTCATGCAAATATTACAAGTGCCTGTGATCATGTCAACTAGATACCCTTAAAGTGAAGAGGAGGCTGTTTAGCTGTATGCATTGGCTTTTTTTCCCCATTCAATTACGGAAAACTAGCCAGTTTTGAAACTCACTTGTTATCTACTCTCAAGTCCTGTAATCCTTTCAGCGATGTCTGACTACAGTCATTGTAATTACTCAAATACGGCGATTTAATTTCTAAGTCTGTGTTGCTTTGTTGAGAAGCTGCTAGCTGCACTGCCATAGACACGTGTAACACAGGCTAGACCAGCCTTCCAATTGGCGAGAGCCGGCAGCGGCATCTTGCGCACGGCATAAACAAACCGGATTACAAACCAGGCCTGCTGTCTATTAACAAACCACAAAAAAACAAAAACTACAATTTGGTTAGATACCAAGGTAGAGCAAAACTACAATTCCCATGGTCCTTTGCATTTTTACAGGCAAGACGATTCAAGGAGAATTTGAAAGGGGGGGTCCAGAGAGAAAGAGGAAGGAGAGAGAGAGAGAGAGAGAGAGAGAGAGCATCTGCCGCGCAGGCGCAGTACTTTTTCCCTGCATCGCTCTGCAGCATCAGTACCAGGACTAGGATCACCTTCAGCGGCCGCAGAACAGCATCCCCCAAACCCCTTTACCTACTACCGCCAGCGGGGACCCCGAGAAAATAAAGCCGAGAGACAGACAGTGAGCGCCGGCCGGACACGCACCGTCAGCCGGGCATCTGCCAACATGAAAGACCGCACGCAGGAACTGAGAAGCGTAAGGCGAATCTTTGTTTCCAATGCATGTCGGTGTATTGTACGGTAGTCTGGGGTGTGTGGACACAGCTAGACTTATTCATGAGTATATAGCGCGCTGTAGAGTAATCCACAGGGATCATTGATATAGTCAATCACAGCAAAGGCGGGTGCTGCATTGTCGGTAATGTAAAATTAAATATTACACACACACAACTAATAATAATAATAATAATAATAATAATAATAATAATAATAATAATGATAATGATGATGAAACAATGAACACGGTATTCAAAGTGAATTGAAACTGTGTTTAAAATATATATATATATATATATATATATATATATATATATATATATATATATATATATTCCATTATTGTTTCTCGTTGTGTGTGTCTCAGTGTGTGTCTGTGTGTATGTGTGAGTGTGTGTGGTGTTTGTGTGTGTGTATCAGTGTGTCTCAGTGAGTGTGTGTGTCTCAGTGTGTCTCAGTTTGTGTGTGTGTCTCAGTGTGTGTGTGTGTCTGTGTGTGTCTCAGTTTGTGTGTGTGTCTCAGTGTGTGTGTGTGTGTGTCAGTGAGTGTGTGTGTCTCAGTGTGTCTCAGTGAGTGTGTGTGTCTCAGTGTGTCTCAGTTTGTGTGTGTGTCTCAGTGAGTGTGTGTGTGTGTGTGTCAGTGAGTGTGTGTGTGTCTCAGTGAGTGTGTGTGTCTCAGTGTGTGTGTGTGTCTCAGTTTGTGTGTGTGTCTCAGTGTGTCTCAGGTTGTGTGTGTGTGTCTCAGTGAGTGTGTGTCTCAGTTTGTGTGTGTGTCTCAGTGTGTCTCAGGTTGTGTGTGTGTGTGTCAGTGAGTGTGTGTGTGTCTCAGTGAGTGTGTGTGTCTCAGTGTGTGTGTGTGTCTCAGTGTTTGTGTGTGTGTGTGCAGTTCCTATGCTGTGTGTGTGTGTGTGTGTGTGAGAGAGAGGAGGTTTGGGTTAAGTTACTTAACCGTTACTTTTTCAGTATCTTCATTATTATCATTATTATTATTATTATTATGATGATGACGATGATGATGATGATGATGATGATGATGATGATTAGCGGTGGATGCTGTGTTTGGCAGCACTGTGTAACGAGCGGTTTACTGTATTATTAGTCTGGTCTCTCTTATGATTTATAATCTCGGACAAGCAACGCATACCTCAGCACAAATGATAAAAAAAATAATAAATTAAATTAAATAAAGGAAACCGTCTCGTTTGTACAGCTGAGACGATTCTGCATCGCGGTCTTTACACAGCGACTTGAACAATGAGAGAGTCTCTCTTTTGTCGTTTTGTGAGGAATCGGTCGTTTTTAAGGTCGTTGTCAGTATTTTTTTTGTCAGTCTTTTAACCCTATTTATTTATTTGTGTATTTTAATGTATCGCCGTCAATGGCGCGTAGATACTGCAGTTGGAAAAAAAAAAAAAGATTGCTTTAGTTAGTCTTGCGGTTTGTCTCCTCGATGGACGTGGATATTATTAATAATTCATAATTGTTCATTATTAGTCACACACACACACACACACACACAAATATATATTTTATGTGTGTGATTTTGAAACGGTTCTTGTCTTATGTGGTTAACCACGAATTTGACACGATGGTAATATTATTATTATTATTATTATTATTATTATTATTATTATTATTATTATTATTATTATTATGATGTATACCCCCCCTCCAAAAATGAAACTCTGTTTTATTATAGAAGAAATTATTAACTATAAAGTTACCTATTTATTTGAAATTAAAAAAAAATAATAAATAAAACAGAATGAAGGTTTTTTTTTTATTTTTAATTTTTATTTCCCGCCCAGTCGAGAGGTGACGGGGGCGCTGCGTCTCTCCACGTTTGCCCCGTATGTGCATTGCAGTAAAAATGGTTCGGTCAACTGCCTTTATAGAGGGAAAGAAAAAAGAGAGAGAGAGAGAGAGAGAGAGAGAGAGAGAGAGAGAGAGAGAAATCGTCCCTTCATTCATACACCCATCCCTCCCTCCATCCGTCCCTTCCCATCTGTCTCTCTCCTCTCTCTCCCTCTCTCTCCCTCATTTCCTTTTCTTCTCTCTCTCTCCTCTCTCTCTCTTCTCTCTCTCTCTCTCTCTCTCTCTCTCTCTCAGCCTATAGGTATCGCCGTCCGTGTTTTATGATTTATGAAGAGAGAATACAGTAAAAAAAATGGAGAGAGAGAGAGAAAGAGAAAACTAAAGAGAAAGAAAGAAAGAAAGAAAGAAAGAAAGAAAGAAAGAACGAAAGAAAGAAAGAAAGGTTTTTGCAAACCTCAGGCAGCTGTTGTCTGATTTCTGCACCAGTTAAACGCGAACCGCAAACACGACGAGACCCGAACGTGTCTCACCGATCCCGCCTCCACATCCCGGCTCTCGCTCACTGGCTGGTTATCCTCCCCCGCCCCGCCCCCCGCCCCGCCCCCTCGCCTGTTTCAATGGACAGAGAAGCGAGCGGAGGGTAGGCGGATGTGAATCTCTGTGTGTAAAAAATTATTTCAGCATTTTTTTTTACCAAGAGGCGGATGCACTAAAAAAAAAAAAAAAAAAAAAAAAAAAATGCGTTCTCCTTCATTGCAAGTCTACCGTTCAATAATTTCATTAACCACATTAAAGGGACCATCCATTTAATTATTTCACGGAGCTCTCCAACGCTATTAGAAGTTGTAATTAAATACGTTTCTTAAAAAGCGCCCTGCAGTGTTGAGAGTGGAGTTCTCTTTCCTATAGAGCTCTATACAGCTCTGCAGTGTGGAGATCTCTTTCCTATAGACCTCTATACAGCTCTGCAGTGTTGAGAGGGGAGTTCTCTTTCCTATAGACCTTTATGCAGCTTTGCAGTGTTGAGAGGGTAGCTCTCTTTCCTATAGACCTCTATACAGCTCTGCAGTGTGGAGATCTCTTTCCTATAGACCTCTATACAGCTCTGCAGTGTTGAGAGGGGAGTTCTCTTTCCTATCGACCTCTATACAGCTCTGCAGTGTTGAGAGTGGAGTTCTTTTTCCTATAGACCTCTATACAGCTCTGCAGTGTGGAGATCTCTTTCCTATAGACCTCTATACAGCTCTGCAGTGTTGAGTTCTCTTTCCTATAGACCTCTATACAGCTCTGCAGTGTTGAGAGTGGAGTTCTCTTTCCTATAGACCTCTATACAGCTCTGCAGTGTTGAGAGTGGAGATCTCTTTCCTATAGACCTCTATACAGCTCTGCAGTGTTGAGAGTGGAGTTCTCTTTCCTATAGACCTCTATACAGCTCTGCAGTGTTGAGGGGGCTCTCTTTCCTATAGACCTATACAGCTCTGCAGTGTTGAGATCTCTTTCCTATAGACCTCTATACAGCTCTGCAGTGTTGAGAGGGGAGCTCTCTTTCCAATAGACCTCTATACAGCTCTGCAGTGTGGAGATCCCTTTCCTATAGACCTCTATACAGCTCTGCAGTGTTGAGTTCTCTTTCCTATAGACCTCTATACAGCTCTGCAGTGTTGAGAGTGGAGTTCTCTTTCCTATAGACCTCTATACAGCTCTGCAGTGTTGAGAGAGGAGTTCTCTTTCCTATAGACCTCTATACAGCTCTGCAGTGTTGAGATCTCTTTCATATAGACCTCTATACAGCTCTGCAGTGTTGAGAGGGGAGCTCTCTTTCCAATAGACCTCTATACAGCTCTGCAGTGTTGAGATCTCTTTCCTATAGACCTCTATACAGCTCTGCAGTGTTGAGTTATCTTTCCAATAGACCTCTATACAGCTCTGCAGTGTTGAGATCTCTTTCCTATAGACCTCTATACAGCTCTGCAGTGTTGAGTTCTCTTTCCTATAGACCTCTATACAGCTCTGCAGTGTTGAGAGTGGAGATCTCTTTCCTATAGACCTCTATACAGCTCTGCAGTGTTGAGAGTGTAGATCTCTTTCCTATAGACCTCTATACAGCTCTGCAGTGTTGAGAGGGGAGCTGTCTTTCCAATAGACCTCTATACAGCTCTGCAGTGTTGAGATGGATTTTCCTATAGACCTCTATACAGCTCTGCAGTGTTGAGAGGGGAGTTCTCTTTCCTATAGACCTCTATACAGCTCTGCAGTGTTGAGTTCTCTTTCCAATAGACCTCTATACAGCTCTGCAGTGTTGAGTTCTCTTTCCAATAGACCTATATACAGCTCTGCAGTGTTGAGTTCTCTTTCCTATAGACCTCTAATACAGCTCTGCAGTGTTGAGAGTGGATTCTCTTTCCCATAGACCCTAAATACAGCTCTGCAGTGTTGAGAGGGGAGTTCTCTTTCCTATAGACCTCTATACAGCTCTGCAGTGTTGAGAGGGAGTTCTCTTTCCTGTAGACCTCTATACAGCTCTGCAGTGTTGAGTTCTCTTTCCAATAGACCTCTATACAGCTCTGCAGTGTTGAGTTCTCTTTCCAATAGACCTCTATACAGCTCTGCAGTGTTGAGTTCTCTTCCAATAGACCTCTATACAGCTCTGCAGTGTTGAGATCTCTTTAAATAGACCTCTATACAGCTCTGCAGTGTGGAGATCTTTTTCCTATAGACCTCTATACAGCTCTGCAGTGTTGAGAGTGGAGTTCTCTTTCCTATCGACCTCTATACAGCTCTGCAGTGTTGAGAGTGGAGTTCTCTTTAAATAGACCTCTATACAGCTCTGCAGCATTGAGATCTCTTTCCTATAGACCTCTATACAGCTCTGCAGTGTTGAGAGGGGGAGTTCTCTTTCCACAGACCTCTATACAGCTCTGCAGTGTTGAGAGGGGGGGCTCTCTCTGCTATAGACCTAATACAGCTCTGCAATGTTGAGAGGGGCTCTCTTTCCTATAGACCTCTATACAGCTCTGCAGTGTTGAGATGGGGCTCTCTCTGCCTATAGACCTCATATACAGCTCTGCAGTGTTGAGAGAGGATTTTAAAGATCTCTTTCCTATAGACCTCTATACAGCTCTGCAGTGTTGAGAGGGAGCTCTCTTTCCTATAGACCTCTATACAGCTCTGCAGTGTTAAGGGGGGCTCTCTCTGCTATAGAGCTCTATACAGAGAGAAGTTTTAAAGATGGGGAGCTCTCTTTAAATAGACCTCTATACAGCTCTGCAGTGTTGAGAGGGGAGCTCTCTTCCCTATTACACACAGTAACTTTCTCCATCTTGTCCAAACTTTACTGACCTGTCTGTGTGTGGGTGTCTGTCTCAGTGGCTTCGTTTTGCGCTGGTGTCCACAGTCATAGTCAATGTCTGTCTCTGTCGTCTTCGTCAGCATTGTTTTAACCTTCTTAAATATTTATAACAGCAGAAGTCCCTCATGCGCTTTCCATTGTCAAGAGGACTGACTGACTGCATGAATCTGACAGGCGTGCGGGAGACAAGAGTCATGTGACTTAGCTTGCCTATTAAAGGGTAGTGTGGAGTAGTGGTTAGGGCTCTGTACTCTTGACCGGAGGGTCGTGGGTTCAATCCCTGGTGGGGGGGACACTGCTGCTGTACCCTTGAGCAAGGTACTTTACCTAGATTGCTCCAGTAAAAACCCAACTGTATAAATGGGGAATTGTATGTAAAAATAATGTGATATCTTGTAACAATTGTAAGTCGCCCTGGATAAGGGAGCGCCTGCTAAGAAATAAATAATAATACAGAAGGACCGTTTTATTTTACTGTGTTACATGTTCCCATGTGTTGTTAATAAAGCTAATAAGAGGTGAGAGAATGGATTTTAAAGATGGTCAGCGCTCCTTTAAAGGGAGGGGCCAGTGATCATGTTAATAAAGCTAATAAGAGGCGAGAGAATGGATTTTAAAGATGGTCAGCGCTCCTTTAAAGGGAGGGGCCGGTGATCATGTTAATAAAGCTAATAGGAGGTGAGAGAATGGATTTTAAAGATGGTCAGCGCTCCTTTAAAGGGAGGGGCCGGTGATCATGTTAATAGCGCTCCTTTAAAGGGAGGGGCCGGTGATCATGTTAATAAAGCTAATAAGAGGTGAGAGAATGGATTTTAAAGATGGTCAGCGCTCCTTTAAAGGGAGGGGCCGGTGATCATGTTAATAAAGCTAATAAGAGGTGAGAGAATGGATTTTAAAGATGGTCAGCGCTCCTTTAAAGGGAGGGGCCGGTGATCATGTTAATAAAGCTAAGAAGAGGCGAGAGAATGGATTTTAGAAATTCTGTCCTTGAGATTTCAGTGTTAACAGCTTGTGTTCTTCAATGGTTGTCTACTTTGATGTAATAAAAGAAACGGATTCATTGACTGGGTTCAGCACGTTGCAAGTGTCCCACTGGCTTTGAAATCCATTATCTTTCCCTGCTCTCTTCATTACTCCATTAACACTGTGCGTGGAACATTTGAACATGTATCATTTCTAACAACCGTTTCTTTAGTACCAGTCAGAATCTGGGGGTATGTGGAGGGAGACTGGCTGGCTGTCTGTCTGTCTGGCTGCCGGTGTGTCTGTCTGTCTGGCTGCCTGCCTGTCTGTCTGTCTGGCTGCCTGTCTGTCTGTCTGTCTGTCTGGCTGCCTGTCTGTCTGTCTGTCTGCCTGCCTGTCTGTCTGTCTGGCTGCCTGCCTGCCTGTCTGTCTGTCTGTCTGTCTGTCTGCCTGTCTGTCTGTCTGCCTGTCTGCCTGTCTGTCTGTCTGTCTGTCTGTCTGCCTGTCTGTCTGTCTGTCTGTCTGTGTGTCTGTCTGTCTGTGTGTCTGCCTGTCTGTCTGCCTGTGTCTCTGTCTGCCTGTGTGTCTGTCTGTCTGTCTGTCTGCCTGTGTGTCTGCCTGCCTGTGTGTCTGCCTGTCTGCCTGTCTGTCTGTCTGTCTGTGTGTCTGCCTGTCTGTCTGCCTGTGTCTCTGTCTGCCTGTCTGTCTGTCTGTCTGTCTGTCTGTCTGTCTGTCTGTCTGTGTGTCTGTCTGTCTGTCTGTCTGCCTGTGTCTCTGTCTGCCTGTGTGTCTGTCTGTCTGTCTGTCTGCCTGTGTGTCTGCCTGCCTGTGTGTCTGCCTGTCTGTCTGTCTGCCGGTGTGTCTGTCTGTCTGTCTGCCTGTGTGTCTGTCTGCCTGTCTGCCTGTCTGTCTGTCTGTCTGCCTGTGTGTCTGCCTGTGTGTCTGCCTGTGTGTCTGCCTGTCTGTCTGCCTGTGTGTCTGTCTGCCTGTCTGCCTGTCTGTCTGTCTGTCTGCCTGTCTGTCTGTCTGTCTGTCTGCCTGTGTGTCTGCCTGTCTGTCTGCCGGTGTGTCTGTCTGTCTGTCTGTCTGTGTGTCTGTCTGCCTGTCTGTCTGTCTGTCTGCCTGTCTGTCTGTCTCTCTGCCTGTCTGTCTGCCTGTCTGTCTGTCTCTCTGCCTGTCTGTCTGCCTGTCTGTCTGTCTGCCTGTTAAATTCAAATCTAATACATGACCCAGCAGCATCTTATTGGAATTCATTGAAAAAAAAAACCCTTGGTATTTATTTTAAATCTCACCAGGTTTTCAAAATCTTGTAAAATACTGGCTCTGTGACCACAGGAGGCAGTTTATTTATTTATTTTTTTTAAAACGCACTTTTTTTTGTTTTACTGTAGAAAAAAGAAACTCCTCCTCCGAGAAGTGTTTGCCAAGCCCAGCACAGCGATAAAGTTATCTGGAAATTTACAAAACAGCTTTCCAGAAACAGTGCCAAAGTAATCCGAAAGAATAATCCGATAAAAAAATTCGTTTGTTATTCAGGTATAAAAAACTTACTTTTTGTCAGGACTTTACAAATCCTATGCTTTACCAGAGCTCATGAATGCCAACTGGCTTTGGACCTCGGAGATAAAAAATATCTTGTTTCAGCTTTTTTAACTTTACAAGGTATATGAATCCCTCACTTACTTTTTGTCAGGACTTTACAATGCTTCCCTATGCTTTACCAGAGCTCTCTGTGCTTTACAATGCTTCCCTGTGCTTTACCAGACCTCTCTGTGCTTTACAATGCTTCCCTATGCTTTTACCAGACCTCTCTTTGCTTTACAATGCTTCCCTATGCTTTACCAGAGCTCTCTGTGCTTTACAATGCTTCCCCATGCTTTACCAGACCTCTCTGTGCTTTACAATGCTTCCCTATGCTTTACCAGACCTCTCTGTGCTTTACAATGCTTCCCTATGCTTTACCAGACCTCTCTGTGCTTTACAATGCTTCCTATGCTTTACCACACCTCAGTGCTTTACAATGCTTCCCTATGCTTTACCAGACCTCTCTGTGCTTTTACCACCTTTTACAATGCTTCCCTATGCTTTTACCACACCTCTCTGTGCTTTACAATGCTTCCCTATGCTTTACCACACCTCTCTGTGCTTTACAATGCTTTACCAGACCCCCTACAATGCTTTACCAGACCTCTCTGTGCTTTACAATGCTTCCCTATGCTTTACCAGGCCTCTCTGTGCTTTACAATGCTTCCCTATGCTTTACCAGACCTCTCTCTATATATATATAAGGATTTTAGCCTTTCCTAATCTTCAGCCTCCTTTCGCGTCACTCTGTTTTATTCGCAGGCTCTCCTGATCCGAGCCGGGTATTAATTATTGATCAGGAGATGAATAAAAGCAGGTGATCTCAGCAAAACCGCTGCTAATTTCGACTCAGTAATGACAGCTTTTTTCCCTGCATTGTTGCACCCAGCTGAATCCCCTAATGAAGGGTCTGGCTCTAGTACTGGAGCAAACAATATAGACTATGCCAGCGATTCTTCAACGTCATCTGGCTCAGCGATTCCCCACCCTGGTCCTGTGGGACCCCCTGCTGATTTTCAGTCCCACTGAGCTCCTGATTACTTAACCAGACCCTTCACTGAACTGATCGTTTGCTTAATTAGACCACTTTGTAATCGTTTTCAGCTCTTAATAAACAGTTTACAGATTTCAAGTTAGGAAAATGTTACAGCTGACTTGAAATCTGTTTATTAAGAGCTGAAGACGATTACAAAGTGGTCTAATTAAGCAAACGATCAGTTCAATGAAGGGTCTGGTTAAGTAATTGAGAGCTCAGGAATGCAAAAAACTTGGTCTTTTGGTATTTTGGGAAGTAAGGTTAAATAAAACCTATTAAAAGAGAAAGGGGACTCCCTGCAGTCCAGGGCAGGCTTGATGCATGCATTCTGAACTGCTCCCTCACCCCCCTAAGAGAAAGGGGACTCTCTCCAGTCCAGGGCAGGCTTGAGGCATGGAGACTGAAATGCTCCCTCCCTCACCCCCCTAAGAGAAAGGGGGCTCCCTCCAGTCCAGGGCAGGCTTGAGGCACGGAGACTGAACTGCTCCCCTCCCCTCCCTCCCTCACCCCCTAAGAGAAAGGGGCTCCCTCCAGTCCAGGGCAGGCTTGAGGCACGGAGACTGAACTGCTCCCTCCCTCCCTCCCTCACCCCCCTAAGAGAAAGGGTGCTCTCTGTAAGATAGGTACATACTGTAATGAATGAGAGCACACACAGAGTAGGGAATAATACAGGGAAGAGAAAACATATTAGCCATGTAGAAAGCAGCTCTCCTCCCCCCTCCCTCCCTCCCCCCCCCCCCCCCACCTCTGTGCTGCTCATTCCCTAACAGCTGACTGACACACACACGCACGCACACACACACACACACACACACACACACACACACACACACACACCACACACACACACAACACACACACACACCACACACACACACACACACACACACACACACACACACACACACACACAACCACTCTCACACACACGCACACATGCACACACACACAACCACATGCTCACACATAATAATAATAATAATAATAATAATAATAATAATAATAATGTGTGTATATATATATATATATATATATGAAAGAAAATGTTTTTTTTTTAAATTCAGGATGTTTCAGGTAAAAGCTCTTCTTCAGCAGTTTAAAAAGAAAAGTAAACGTGTTGTTAATCAAGACTTGTAATTATAGAAAAATTCTGTGGAGTTTCATGATTATTAGAAATATATATATATGTGTGTGTGTGTGTGTGTGTGTGTGTGTGTGTGTGCGTGTGTGTGTGTGCGTGCATGCATGTCCACTTACTGTATCTTCTCAGATCTTTAAAAAAATAAATAAATAAACACAGCAGTAAGAATATTGTTCATTTTTACCAAAAAAAAAAACAATTGAGACAAAGATGTGCAGTTAATTGTAGCTGCCCTTTGGAACAGAGCTGTGCGTACACAAACCCTCAAGCGATCACGCGATCTCATGCCTTACAGGACCCCCCCCCCCCCCGCCATGGCTGACTCTCCAGTATGCGTGTGTTTACAAAACCCACGGGACACAATGACCTCATTCCTGGTGATGTCATACCACCAGGTGATCTTCAGTGGCAATGCAGACAGACAGTGGCACTGCAATGGCAATAATGGTTCTCATTACACTGGGGATGGTAGCATATAGGGCACCAATGGGGTGAGGCTGGTTGGGACCACAGTGTGCTGGCAATGATCTTCAATGGCAATGCAGACAGACAGTGGCACTGCAATGGCAATAATGGTTCTGTTTACACTGAGGGGCAATGGTAGCACAAGTATAGGGCAGCTGCAATGGGGTGAGGCTGGTAGAATGGGACCACAGTGTGCTGACTATACCCTACATGATCTTCAATGGCAATGCAGACAGACAGTGGCACTGCAATGGCAATAATGGTTCTGTTTACACTGAGGGGCGATGGTAGCACAAGTATAGGGCAGCTGCAATGGGGTGAGGCTGGTAGAATGGGACCACAGTGTGCTGACTATACCCTACATGATCTTCAATGGCAATGCAGACAGACAGTGGCACTGCAATGGCAATAATGGTTCTGTTTACACTGAGGGGCGATGGTAGCACAAGTATAGGGCAGCTGCAATGGGGTGAGGCTGGTAGAATGGGACCACAGTGTGCTGACTATACCCTAAATGATCTTCAATGGCAATGCAGACACAGAGCATTTGCAAGTAGAGTTAAAACAGAGTAATTAGGGTTGTAAACCTGTCTCTGTTTCCTGGCTCACCCTGGTTTTGAGGAAGATGTTTCCCAGGATTTCAATATGCCCTGAGACACTAAAAGATCCTGGGTTTTTTTGATAATATTATCCCATTTTCAATGATCCGTTATCCATGTAGATTATACAGCTGCCCCATAAATTATTATTATTATTATTATTAATTAATCGTTTAGCAGACGCTTTTATCCAGAGCGACTTACAGAGACTAGGGGGGTGAACTCTGCATCATCAACAACTGCTGCTGCTGCTGCAGAGTCACTTCCAATAGGAGCTTGTTTGTTTGACGTCTCATCCTGAAGGACGGAGCACAAGGAGGTGAAGTGACTTGCTCAGGGTCACGCACGCACACAGAGTGAGTCAGTGGCTGAGCCGGGATTTGAACCTCCGTCCTGGTTATGAAGAAACCCGTTTCTCTAACCGCTGGACCAGCAAGCCTCCTGTTTTCTCATGTGAAATCGAGCGCATGTTAAATTAAGATACTATTATTGCAATAGACGCACAGTATTAATCGGTACTCTGTTATAGCAGTCAGTGCTACCTATTTGTATGACTGTAGCATTTCTGAAGAGAGTTTTAAACTTTTAATAACGTCTACCGGTCGGTCGGTCGCGTTTTGTTTTGTTATTTTTTTAAATATATCTCAGAGGTAGCAACTGTATTGATTACTGGGGTGGGGGTAAGGTTTTAAAAATAAAATAAAACACAGGAAAGCTAATCTTGAAGCGGCCACAGTTACAGCTCCGTCGTTTTCAGCGTGTGTTGCAACGCTTTTCTCTGGTTTGATGCAGAATTTTAATGCATTCTCCCCTCGTCCACTGTCTTAGAAAAAAATAAATACGTTTTTCTGATGACTCGGAGCTCCGGGAGCCAATCACAGGGCAGCATTCCGACCCGCCCACCCTTTGTTCTGCTGGAACGTTCCGATTGGCTCAGAGCGCAGGTGTGTGGATTCTGATTGGCTGACCGCTCTCTTTCGGGCAGCGTTCTCGTTAGGTCCGCTTTTATTTGTTGCAAAGGTGTTACAAGATTGTAGGATTTCGTGATATCTTGTGTGTGTGTGTGTGTGTGTGTGTGTGTGTGTGTGTGTCGGGGGAGGGGGTGGAATTTGTATATTTTAACATAAGTATTCTGATTCTAAGGGGGTTTAGAGCATTTGACCGCACCAAGGACATTGTCTGAGCATTTTACAGCACCAGAGAACCGTGGAGGGTCGTGGGTTCAATCCCAGGTGGGGGAAACTGCTGCTGTACCCTTGAGCAAGGTACTTTACCTAGATTGCTCCAGTAAAAACCCAACTGTATAAATGGGGAATTGTATGTAAAAATAATGTGATATCTTGTAACAAGTGTAAGTCGCCCTGGATAAGGGCGTCAGCTAAGAAATAAATAATAATAATAATAATAATAATGATAATGTGACTGCGTTTTAGAGCATTTGACAGTGCCAGGGCAACCGTTTGTCATTGGAAACAATTTGTAGAGCATTGTAAGCGTTACTGGGGAAACCGTTTATCGAACTGTAACGAGAAACGCAGATAAGGGAACATAGACGTTACACAACAAGCAGGGAGAATGGAAATGATACACTGGCCCTTTAAGAGATGAAGGCGGGGGGGGCAGGGGGGGGGGCGCCTTGGGTCTGTGTCGTGTGACGTCAGCACTCCGTTCGCGCTCAATGTCAGAGATCGCTGGAGGGAAGAGTGGGAACGGGAGAGACTTAGTTTAGGGTACAGTAAGGACAAGTGTGGGAGAAATGAGACTGCGGGGTGTGTTTTTAATCCACTGAGAACAACAAAATCACACTCTAACCCCCAGCCCATAAACAAGAGCAACACAGAAAACATTTCGGCGGACCGTTACGCTGTCCAGCAGCGTTCAAATATTCAGACGTTTTCTTTTTTTTTTTTTTTTTAAAAAAGAGAGATCATCTATTCAGAGACACCCCCAGTCCGTTGCCGTAATGTGTTCCCGTACTGTATTTGAATTCACAATTCATACCTGTAAATGAAAAAAAAAAAAAAAAAAAAATCTCGATATCACTGTCTGGGCATGCGCGCGTCATCTCTCTCCTCCGTGTTTATCGTCAAGGGAGATTAATTTCTGAATGTCACGGAACAGAATATGAAATATTAAAGTGCCGTTTATCAATGAGGGACGAGACTGGCAGAGTGTAGGGGTCAGATAAAGACAGAAAGAATGCCAGCGTTGGGCTGCAGTGTGGGAGGCAGTGGGGTTTGAGGAGCTCAGTGGTTAAAGAAAGCGCTGGGCTGCAGTGTGGAAGGCAGTGGGGTTTGAGGAGCTCAGTGTTTAAAGAAAGCGCTGGGCTGCAGTGTGGAAGGCAGTGGGGTTTGAGGAGCTCAGTGGTTAAAGAAAGCACTGGGCTGCAGTGTGGAAGGCAGTGGGGTTTGAGGAGCTCAGTGGTTAGATAAAAGCGCTGGGCTGCAGTGTGGAAGGCAGTGGGGTTTGAGGAGCTCAGTGGTTAGATAAAAGCGCTGGGCTGCAGTGTGGAAGGCAGTGGGGTTTGAGGAGCTCAGTGGTTAGATAAAGCGCTGGGCAGCAGTGTGGGAGGCAGTGGGGTTTGAGGAGCTCAGTGGTTAAAAGCGCTGGGCTGCAGTGTGGAAGGCAGTGGGGTTTGAGGAGCTCAGTGGTTAAAAAGCTGGGCTGCAGTGTGGAAGGCAGTGGGGTTTGAGTGTGGGCTCAGTGGTTGAGGAAAAGTGGTTTGGGCTGCAGTGTGGAAGGCAGTGGGGTTTGAGGAGCTCAGTGGTTAGATAAAGCGCTGGGCTGCAGTGTGGAAGGCAGTGGGGTTTGAGGAGCTCAGTGGTTAAATAAAGCGCTGGGCTGCAGTGTGGAAGGCAGTGGGGTTTGAGGAGCTCAGTGGTTAGATAAAAAAGCGCTGGGCTGCAGTGTGGAAGGCAGTGGGGTTTGAGGAGCTCAGTGGTTAGAAAGAAAAGCGCTGGGCTGCAGTGTGGGAGGCAGTGGGTTTGAGGAGCTCAGTGGTTAGAGAAAAAAGCATTGGGCTGCAGTGTGGAAGGCAGTGGGTTTGAGGAGCTCAGTGGTTAGATAGAAAGAAAGCATTGGGCTGCAGTGTGGAAGGCAGGGGGTTTGAGGAGCTCAGTGGTTAAAGAAAGCTGGGCTGCAGTATGGAAGGCAGTGGGGTTTGAGGAGCTCAGTGGTTAGAGAAAGAAAGTGCTGGGCTGCAGTGTGGATTTCAGTAAATAAATGACATCACTGTTTTCATGGAGACTGGAGCCTGGCTGGTCTATTTCTGGATCCTGAAAGGGAAGGCTGAATATGGAGAACGTTGAATGCTTACGCGATTTCAGCTCACAAAACACTTCCAGGAATCTGTTACATTGGTGTTATATCAAACTTTTTTTTTTAATTAAAAGCATGACGTTGGTAACACTATCCCTTAGTGTCTTTAATTACTGTGTATTGACATTGTAGTTAATTAGTAAATACCTGTGGGTTTATACATCATTACAGGGTTATTTGGCATAGTTACAATGTACTTAATGTAGAAATCTATTTGCATGATATAACCCTACCCTCAACCCCTAACCATAACTCTAACCCTCAACCCAACCCCAACCCTAATCCTAACCCAAACCCCAAAACTTAACAATAACTCTAACCTTAACCCTTACCCCCAACCCCTAACCATAACTCTAACCCTCACCCCAACCCCAAACCCCCAACACTAACCCCAACCCCAACCCCAAACCTTAAACACAACTCTAACCCTAACCTTAACCCACCCCTACCCCAGCCCTAATCCTACCCTTGACCCTAACCCCAACCCCTAACCATAACTCTAACCCTCAGCCCAACCCCAATCCGATCCCCCAACCCCAATCCCAACCCCTAACCACAACCACATCCCCTAACCCATACCCCCAACACCAACCATAACCACAACACAAACCCCAACCACAACCCCATCCCCTAACCCCAACACTAACCCAAACCCCATCCCCAACACTAACCCCAACTCACATCCCAAACCCCAACCACAACCCCATCCCCATCCCCATCCCCTACCCTAACACTAACCCCAACCCCCAACCCCTAACCCCATCTCCTAACCCCAACACTAACCCCAACCCCAACCCCAACACTAACCCCAACCCCAACCCCTAACCCCAACACTAACCCCTAACTCCAACCCCATCCCCATCCCCTAACCCTAACCCAAACCCCAACACTAACCCCAACCCCTAATCCCTAACCACAACCCCACCCCCTAACGCCAACCCCAACACTAACCCCAACCCCATCCCCTAACACTAACCCCAACCCCAAACCTTAAACACAACTCTAACCCTAACCCACCCCTATCCCAACCCTAATCCTACCCTTGACCCTAACCCCCAACCCCTAACCATAACTCTAACCCTCACCCCAACCCCAATCCGATCCCCCAACCCCAATCCCAACCCCTAACCACAACCACATCCCCTAACCCGTACCCCCAACACCAACCATAACCACAACACAAACCCCAACCACAACCCCATCCCCTAACCCCAACACTAACCCAAACCCCAGCCCCAACACTAACCCCAACTCACATCCCAAACCCCCAACCACAACCCCATCCCCATCCCCATCCCCTACCCTAACACTAACCCCAACCCCTAACCCCATCTCCTAACCCCAACACTAACCCCAACCCCAACACTAACCCCAACCCCAACCCCAAACCTTAACCATAACTAACCCTCAGCCCAACCCCAACCCTAATCCTAACCCCAACCCCAATGCTAATCCTAACCCCAACCCCAATGCTAATCCTAACCCCAACCCCAATCCTAACCCCAAACCCAAACCTTAACCATGACTCTAACCCTCACCCCAACCCCAATCCGAACCCCCAACCCCAATCCCAACCCCTAACCACAACCCCATCCCCTAACCCGTACCCCAAACACTAACCCCAACCCCAACACAAACCACAACACCAACCACAACACAAACCCCAACCACAACCCCATCCCCTAACCCCAACACTAACCCAAACCCCAACACTAACCCCAACCCCTAACCACAACACCATCCCCTAACCCCAACCCCAACCCAAACCCCAACACTAACCACAACCCCTAATCCCTAACCACAACCACATCCCCAACCCTAACCCCAACCCCATCACTAACCCCAACCACAACCCCATCCCCTAACCCCAACCCCATCACTAACCCCAACCACAACCCCAACCCTAACCCCAACCCCATCACTAACCCCAACCCCCAACCACAACCCCATCCCCTAACCCCAACCCCATCACTAACCCCAACCACAACCCCAACCACAATACAAACCCCAACCACAACCCCATCCCCTAACCCCAACACTAACCCCAACACTAACCCAAACCCCAACCCCAACACTAACCCCAACTCACATCCCAAACCCCAACCACAACCCCATCCCCTAACCCCAACCCCAACACTAACCCCAACCCCCACACTAACCCCAACCCCAACCCCTAACCCCAACCCCCAACCCCAACCCCATCCACTAACCCCAACACTAACCCCAACCCCAACCCTAACCCCAACCCCTAACCCCAACCCCATCCCCTAACCCCAACACTAACCCCAACCCCAACCCCATCCCCTAACCCCAACACTAACCCCAACCCCAACACTAACCCCAACCCCCAACCCCTAACCCCAACCCCATCCCCTAACCCCAACCCCATCCCCTAACCCCAACATTAACCCCTAACCATAACTCTAACCCTCAGCCCAACCCCAACCCTTTTCTGATACAGTTATGTTCAATGGAAGTCATTAGCTGTCGCTGTGAGAAGATCATTTTAACAGAACGCTGCCCTGGCACAATGTGAATCTCAACGGTGTTT
Organism: Huso huso; assembly: GCA_036884735.1. NCBI lineage: Eukaryota > Metazoa > Chordata > Actinopteri > Acipenseriformes > Acipenseridae > Huso > Huso huso. The sequence continues at coordinate 7,841,902 of CM072708.1, read as the reverse complement.
TTGGGATGGATTAAAAGCGAACGGAAAGTGGGGATGGATTTTAAAAAGGAATTGAAATACAGCCTTTTATTTTGAATCCCAAATTCTTTTCCCGTATTTTTTTTTTTTATTATTTTTTTTCAAATACTGGCATCAGCTACTGGATTTGATATATAATACTTTGGAGATGGGCCAGCAGTCCACTTTTGCTGTTGCTTAAAATAAAACAAAAAAAATAAATAAAAACATGTGTTGCTTTTATATTTGCCGATTAGCCTATTTAGAGAGTAAAGAAATACTCTTGAGTAAAATCTTAAACATATAATATTACATGTTAGAAATTGTAACTCTATCCCGTTCATGATGTAAAAAACAGCTATGGCCGGAGGATCACCATCAAAGAAACGACAAAAACGACATTGCAAAAACTCTACCGGAAGCCATAATAGCAGTATTTATGTTAGATTTCATGGTAAAACAAAGTGAAAGCATTGTAAAGCATAGGGAAGCATTGTAAAGCACAGAGAGGTCTGGTAAAGCATAGGGAAGCATTGTAAAGCACAGAGAGGTATGGTAAAGCATAGGGAAGCATTGTAAAGCACAGAGAGGTCTGGTAAAGCATAGGGAAGCATTGTAAAGCACAGAGAGGTCTGGTAAAGCATAGGGGAGCATTGCAAAGGACAGAGAGGTCTGGTAAAGCATAGGGAAGCATTGTAAAGCACAGAGAGGTCTGGTAAAGCATAGGGAAGCATTGTAAAGCACAGAGAGGTCTGGTAAAGCATAGGGAAGCATTGTAAAACACAGGGAGGTCTGTGTAAAGCATAGGGAAGCATTGTAAAGCACAGAGAGGTCTGGTACAGCATAGGGAAGCATTGTAAAGCACAGAGAGGTCTGGTAAAGCATAGGGAAGCATTGTAAAGCACAGAGAGGTCTGGTAAAGCATAGGGAAGCATTGTAAAGCACAGAGAGGTCTGGTAAAGCATAGGGAAGCATTGTAAAGCACAGAGAGGCCTGGTAAAGCATAGGGAAGCATTGTAAAGCACAGAGAGGTCTGGTAAAGCATAGGGAAGCATTGTAAAGCACAGAGAGGTCTGGTAAAGCATAGGGAAGCATTGTAAAGCACAGAGAGGCCTGGTAAAAGCATAGGAAGCATTGTAAAGCACAGAGAGGTCTGGTAAAGCATAGGGAAGCATTGTAAAGCACAGAGAGGTCTGGTACAGCATAGGGAAGCATTGTAAAGCACAGAGAGGTCTGGTAAAGCACAGGGAAGCATTGTAAAGCACAGAGAGGTGTGGTAAAGCATAGGGAAGCATTGTAAAGCACAGAGATGTCTGGTAAAGCATATACAAAAAGAATTCAGTTTGCAGAATTCAGTTTACTTTTCTGATATTCAGTGCTTCAAGTATTTCAAGTTCGCATTGCTGTCCCTCGGGCATTTGTGGCTCTCACACCAAATACTATTTGAATAGATGTTGAAAAACAACAGCAGTACAGTAACTTGACAGAACCACCCTTCCTAACAGTAAGTGGATTTACAGGAATAACAAAAAGATTCATTTTTATTTTTTTCTCTAAAATAAAGGCGTTTCCTAGTCCTGTCAAAAGCAGTCAGTGAAGCATCCTTGGTTTGGGATTTCCTTTGTCTTAAAATGTACACAATAATGTGGCTGTGGCTATCAATCAGTGCAGCAGTGTGGAGTAGTGGTTAGGGCTCTGGACTCTTGACCGGAGGGTCGTGGGTTCAATCCCAGGTGGGGGACACTGCTGCTGTACCCTTGAGCAAGGTACTTTACCTAGATTGCTCCAGTAAAAACCCAACTGTATAAATGGGGAATTGTATGTAAAAAATAATGTGATATCGTGTAACAATTGTAAGTCGCCCTGGATAAGGGCGTCTGCTAAGAAATATATAATAATAATAATAACAATAATAATCACAGTCGCTAAGCTGTGCGGAGTACAGGGCTGTACACACCCAACTCGTTACAAACGCATTGCTCTGCTGGGGAGCCATGTGGTGTCTGGTTAGAACAACAGTCAATTCCTGACTCAATAGATAAACCATTTCCACCAAATCATATTTTTCAGCATTATTCAGCAGCTTTCATTGGACTCTATGAAGCTGAGGGAGTTCATTCTATATAGAGGGTGTGCAATTCAATATGTTAACAAGGGAACATTATTCAGCAGCTTTCATTGGACTCTATGAAGCTGAGGGAGTTCATTGGACTCTATGAAGCTGAGGGAGTTCATTCTATATAGAGGGTGTGCAATTCAATATGTTAACAAGGGAACATTATTCAGCAGCTTTCATTGGACTCTATGAAGCTGAGGGAGTTCATTCTATATAGAGGGTGTGCAATTCAATATGTTAACAAGGGAACATTATTCAGCAGCTTTCATTGGACTCTATGAAGCTGAGGGAGTTCATTCTATATAGAGGGTGTGCAATTCAATATGTTAACAAGGTAACATTATTCAGCAGCTTTCATTGGACTCTATGAAGCTGAGGGAGTTCATTCTATATAGAGGGTGTGGAATTCAATATGTTAACAAGGGAACATTATTCAGCAGCTTTCATTGGACTCTATGAAGCTGAGGGAGTTCATTCTATATAGAGGGTGTGGAATTCAATATGTTAACAAGGGAACATTATTCAGCAGCTTTCATTGGACTCTATGAAGCTGAGGGAGTTAATTCTATATAGAGGGTGAGGATGCAAAACTTTTGGCCGGAGCTGTGTACACCGATGACTACACTGTCTGTTTTTGCTGTAGCTGCAGTGTGCTTGAAGGGTAGCTGGCCTCGTGTTTGCCTGCTGGTAGCGAGAAGCAGACGAAACCTGATGCCAGAGTGACTTGACGTCACTGAGAGCGAGTTCACCTTGAATCGGGGCGACCGGGGACAGCATAGAGCAAACAGGCTGGCTGCAGGCATGCGTACAGCCCGTTGGTTTTCTGTTTTACAGAAGAACTGGAGAAAAGTTTGGGAACGAGAAAAGGTCGTTCGGCCCATCCAGGCTGGTGCCATGTGGGAGCACCAGTCTCTCCTAACGGGGGGTGAGGGGGGGGGGCTAATTTTAAATATTTTTAAATTCCCAGTGTTTCAGATCCTATTACTTCATCTGGTAGGCCATTCCATGCATGCATATATATATATATATATATATATATATATATATATATATATATATATATATATATATATATACACACACACACACACACACACATATCTCTCTCTAGTTCTTTTTCTCTTTCTTTCTCTTTTCTTTCCTTCTCTTTCTCTTTCCTTCTTTCTCTTTTTCTTTCCTTCTCTCTTTCCTTCTTTGTTTCTCTCTTTCTCTTTCTCCTTATTTCTCTCCTTTTTCTCTCTCTTTCATTCTTTCTCTTTTTCTTTATTTTTCTTTTCTTTCTTTCTCTCGTTCTTTCTTTCTCTTTCTATTCGTGTGCGTGTCCCTGTGTGTCTGTAGCATGCGAGCATCTATAAATGAGCTCTCTCTCTCTCTCTCTCTCCCCCTCCCTCCCTCTGACTCTCATTCTTTCTTTCTCTTTCTCTGTCTGTCTCTGTATCTCTTTCTCTCTGTCTGTTTGTCTCTGTCTGGTGTGTGTCTCTCTCTCCCTCCCTCTGTGACTCTTTTGTTCTTTCTTTCTCGCTCTCTCTGTATTTTTCTTTCTCTCTGTCTCTCTTTCTCTCTGTCTGTCTCTCCACCTCTGTCTCTCTCTCTTTCTTTCTCTCTCACTCTCTTTCTGTCTGTGTCTCTCCACCTCTGTCTCTCTCTCTTTCTTTCTCTGTCTCTCTCTCTCTCTGTCTGTCTGTATTTTTCTTTCTCTCTGTCTCTTTCTTTCTGTCTGTCTGTCTCTCCTCTCTCTCTTTCTTTCTCTGTCTCTCTCTCTCTCTCTCTCTGTCTGTCTGTATTTTTCTTTCTCTCTGTCTGTCTCTCCACCTGTCTCTCTCTCTCTTTCTTTCTCTGTCTCACTCTCTCTCTCTCTGTCTGTTTGTATTTTTCTTTCTCTCTGTCTATCTCTTTCTCTCTGTGTCTCTCCACCTGCTGCAGAGTCACTTCCAATAGGAGCTCGTTTGTTTGACGTCTCATCCGAAGGACGGAGCACAAGGAGGTGAAGTGACTTGCTTAGGGTCTCTCACACACGCACACACACAGGGAGTCAGTGGCTGAGCCGGGATTTGAACCTCCTGGTATCAAGACCCCTTTTGCTTTAACCATCTTCATCATCTCTCTGTCTGTCTCTCACCTGCGTTTTCAGGGTGAGGACCTGGTCTCCCAGCTCGTCCTTCTCCTCTCTCAGCAGCTTGTAGATCTAGCAGACCCACAACAGACCACTGTCCTGTGATTTTTGCTTCTGATAATAGTGCTGAGATAGCACAGTACAGTACTGTGGCAAATTACCAAAAGCATCACAACATCGATTAAAAACCATACACAGAAACTCAGTTATTATTATTATTATTATTATTATTATTATTATTATTATTAATTGGTCATTTAATTGGTCATTTAGCAGACTTATCCAAAGCGACTTCCAGAGACTAGGGGGGTGAACTCTGCATCATCAACAACTGCTGCTGCTGCAGAGTCACTTCCAATAGGAGCTCGTTTGTTTGACGTCTCATCTGAAGGACGGAGCACAAGGAGGTGAAGTGACTTGCTCAGGGTCACACACACACACACACACACACACACACACACACAGGGAGTCAGTGGCTGAGCCGGGATTTGAACCTCCTGGTATCAAGACCCCCTTTTCTCTAACCGCTGGACCCCCCCCCCCCTCCCTTTAGGAACGAAAGAGAAGCTCTCCTAGAAGCTCTCCTAGAAAGCAATGTGACGTCTCTATTTCGTTTCAGACTAAAGACAGCGACGATGATGAAGAGGTGGTTCACGTCGATGGAGATCATTTCATGGATGAGTTTTTCGAACAGGTAAGGTTTCTGACACGCGCAGAATGCGTTGCTGTCATCTGATTGCACTTTCCAGTGATAACATTTTTTCAGTCACTGTAATCCGATTACATTTCTCAGTGTGTAATGTGTTACTGTAATCTGATTACATTTTTCAGTAACTGGATAACTGTAATGGTGCGGTTTTTACATGAAAAAATGTACCTTTTGTTACATTTCGAAAGGGTTTCAACAGCACAGATTAAACATTAAATCCTACCTGAATGCGATTTTCTTATCATCCTGCTGGGAAATGGTGTTACCATCCTGCTTTACAATGGCTTTAAATGGTGTCATGCTTTACCAGACCTCTCTGTGCTTTACAATGCTTCCCTATGCTTTACCAGACCTCTCTGTGCTTTACAATGCTTCCCTATGCTTTACCAGACCTCTCTGTGCTTTACAATGCTTCCCTATGCTTTACCACACCTCTTTCAATGTCCCTATTTACAATGCTATGCTTTACCATACCTATGCTTTTACAATTTACCACACCAGACCTCTCTGTGCTTTTTACAATGCTTCCCTATGCTTTTACCACACCTCTCTTTACCATGCTTTTTACCACCCCTCTGTGCTTTACAATGCTTCCCTATGCTTTACCAGACCTCTCTGTGCTTTACAATGCTTCCCTATGCTTTACCAGACCTCTCTGTGCTTTGCAAAGGGAGAGCTTTAACTGGACGATTCAGAGTGTAATCGAAGCTCAGGACATTTAAGGACCGGACGATCAATTATCAGTAATTGGAGGCATGATCAATATATTGATTACTTGCTGTAATATTATTATTATTATTATTTGTTTATTTAGCAGACGCCTTTATCCAAGGCGACTTACAGAGACTAGGGTGTGTGAACTATGCATCAGCTGCAGAGTCACTTACAACTACGTCTCACCCCGAAAGACGGAGCACAAGGAGGTTAAGTGACTTGCTCAGGGTTACACAGCGAGTGAGCTGGGATTTGAACCCGGGGACCTCCTGGTTACAAGCCCTTTTCTTTAACCACTGGACCACACAGCCTCCTATGTAACACGTGCTTGCTGTTTGCAGGTGGAGGAGATCCGAGGATGTATAGAGAAGCTGTCCGAGGACGTGGAGCAGGTGAAAAAGCAGCACAGTACTATCCTCGCAGCTCCCAACCCTGACGAGAGTAAGTGACCATCCACCTCCTTTCCACTGATGCCACTCACTGAAAGCATTCATCCAGTCTTTAATTAACTTCTATATATATATATATATATATTTTACCCCATTTTCTCCACAATTCGCAAGCCCGGCTCACCGCTAGCACCCCCTGGAGGGGTGAAGATGAACCCACGCTGTCCTCCGAAGCGTGTGCCGTCAGCCGCCCGCTTCTTTACACGCTGCAGACTCACCGTGCAGCCGCCTCAGAGCTACAGCGTCGGAGGACAACGCAGCTCTGGGGCAGCTTACAGGCAAGCCCGCAGGCGCCCGGCCAGACCACAGGGGGGGCGCTGGTGAGCCGAGGACACCCTGGCCGAACTAAACCCCGCCCCGGGCGGCGCTCTGCCAATTGTGAGCAGCCCCCCCCCTGGAAGCTCCGGTCCACGGTCGGCTGTCTTAAAAGATCTCAAGATCTCGTTTAGTAACACAAATTTTCAACTTTTCAAAAAGGAACAGAAAATGAAAAATGAATAATAATAATAATAATAATAATAATAATAATAATAATAATAATTTTTTTTTTTTTTTTTTTCATTCCTTTCAGATGTATTGTTTGGTTTTGAAGTCAGTTTGGTTTTAGTTTTTAAAGTTTTTCATTTTTGGATTTATTTATTTATTTATTTTTTTATTTATTTATTTTAACATTTCTTTTCTCCTTTTTTTACGTTTTTAATTTTTCCTTTTTTTTCCTGTTTGATTTTTTGTGTGTGTGTGTGTGTGTGTCTTAGGGCTGCATCCGGGAGAATTTGTGTTCCTCGAATTCTGAGTTAAGTGTCGAGATTCGAGTCTAGTTACTAGTTTAACTTCACAACTAGTTAACTAGCTTTGTCTATGTGTGTGTGTGTCTGTGCATGTGTCTGTGTGTGTCTTTGTGTCTGTGTGTGTGTGTCTGTGCATGTGTCTGTGTGTGTCTTTGTGTCTGTGTGTGTGTGTGTGTCTGTGTCTTTGTCTCTGTGTCTGTGACTGTGTGTCTGTGTCTGTGTCTGTGTCTTTGTCTGTGTCTTTGTCTGTGTCTGTGTCTGTGCCTGTGTCTTTGTGTCTGTGTGTATGTGTGTCTTTGTGTCTGTGTCTGTGTCTGTGCATGTCTTTGTGTCTGTGTGTGTCTTTGTGTCTGTGTGTGTGTCTGTGTGTGTGTCTGTGTCTTTGTTTCTGTGTCTGTGTGTGTGTGTCTGTGTCTGTGTCTGTGTGTCTGTGCCTTTGTGTGTGTGTGTGTGTGTCTGTGTCTTTGTGTCTGTGTCTGTGTGTGTGTCTGTGTCTTTGTGTCTGTGTGTGTGTCTTTGTGTCTGTGTCTGTGTGTCTGTGCCTTTGTGTGTGTGTGTGTGTGTGTCTTTGTCTTTGTGTGTGTGTGTGTGTCTGTGTCTTTGTGTCTATGTGTCTGTGTCTATGTGTGTGTGTGTGTGTGTGTGTGTGTGTGTGTGTGTGTGTGACATCATGTGATACATTCAATGGCCACTATTTAAAAACTTCCTTTTGCAGTTAAAAATTCAAATTTTCAAATGTCCTTATTTAACCAGGATAGAAAAATTAACAGCTACACAGTACAAATTATGGAAACAACAAATGCTTTCCTGCAAGCCTAGGGGTGAGGATTGCATTGCCCATAACTCCTCACTCAGACCCCTCGCTTACGAGTCTCTCTGAAGAGATAATCATCTCCTCTTTAAAAAGATGCAAAATATTTTAATGTGCGGGACATCCCGCAAGTAGAACGGTCCCCCGAAATATTCTCCTGTTTCTAGGACAGCAGCACAGCTGGGGACAGGGAGTTTTGTTGCCGGATAATTTCACTCAGAGTACTCTCTAAATATCTTGGCATCTCTGAATAGAAACACTTCTTTAAGAATATGCAAGAGATCTCACCTGTGTGGTGTGCAGGGGGAGTCACACAGTCAGGGAAGCGCAGGACTCTGAAGGGAACATCGCAGGTTAGGGAGGCAAAACCGGGCAGGACAGTCTCTCCTCATCGCGCTGCAGTGACCCCTACTGGCCAGGGGAGCTCAGAGCGGACGCTAAATAAATAATGAACAGTTTTAATGAACAGTCTCTCCCACAAATGCTCTGGTACCCCAAATATGATCAATGCAGGGTGATTACATTTTAGCAGGTTTCTGGGAAAGGACTGGTGAATATTGTCACCATTAGAAATAGAGAAAAAATGCTCTACCCAGTCATTTGTCATTGTCATTATGTGTAAATACACATGTTAATAAAGCTAATAAGAGGCGAGAGAATGGATTTTAAAGATGGTCAGCGCTCCTTTAAAGGGAGGGGCCGGTGATCATGTTAATAAAAAATGGATTTTAAAGATGGTAATAAGAGGTGAGAGAATGGATTTTAAAGATGGTCGATTTTAAAGATCCTTTAAAGGGAGGGCCGGGGATCCCTTTAGAATGGATTTAAAGATGGTCAGCGCTCCTTTAAAGGGAGGGGGGGATCATGTTAATAAAGCTAATAAGAGGTAGAGAGATCATTTTAATGGTCAGCGCTCCTTTAAAAAGCTAATAAGAGGTGAGAGAATGGATTTTAAAGATGGTCAGCGCTCCTTTAAAGGGAGGGGCCGGTGATCATGTTAATAAAAGCTTTAATGATCATGTTAATAAAGCTAATAAGAGGTGAGAGAATGGATTTTAAATGGTGGTCAGCGGTGATCATGTTAATCCTTTGAAAATGGGATGGGGCTCCTTTAAAGGGGGGCCAGTGATCATGTTAATAAAGCTAATAAGAGGTGAGAGAATGGATTTTAAAAAGATGGTCATGTTAATAAAGCTAATCCGAATGGATTTTAAAGGGAGGGGCCAGTGATCATGTTAATAAAGCTAATAAGAGGTGAGAGAATGGATTTTAAAGATGGTCAGCGCTCCTTTAAAGGGAGGGGCCGGTGATCATGTTAATAAAGCTAATAAGAGGTGAGAGAATGGATTTTAAAGATGGTCAGCGCTCCTTTAAAGGGAGGGGCGGTGATCTCCTTTAAATGGGGAGGAGGGGCCGGTGATCATGTTAATAAAGCTAATAAGAGGTGAGAGAATGGATTTTAAAGATGGTCAGCGCTCCTTTAAAGGGAGGGACCGGTGATCATGTTAATAAAGCTAATAAGAGGCGAGCGAATGGATTTTAAAGATGGTCAGCGCTCCTTTAAAGGGAGGGACCGGTGATCATGTTAATTTTAAAAGCTCCTTTAAAGAGGGGCCGTGATCATGTTAATAAAGAATGGATTTTAAAGATGGTCAGCGCTCCTTTGACCTTCTGTTGATTTTAACTAATCCAGGGAGAATGGGAATCAGCGCTCCTTTGACCTTCTGTTGATTTTAACACATCCAGGGCTGGGAATCAGACTCCCGCTGCACAGCAGTGTAATCCAGTCCTGGTTTCACTAGGAGTTTAATAATCAGACACACCTGAGCTTGTTACCTAGACACACTGGGGGCTGATCAAGCTGGTAGTAAAATCTGGAATGGATCACACTGCTGTGCAATAGGAGTCTGATTGCCCTCCCTGTTATCGGCAGTGAAATCGCTCCTTATCCCCTCTATCTGTTTTTTTTTTTTTTTTTAATCCAGAGTGATTGTAAAGTCATTCTCTGTGCTAGTGCCCAGTGCCAAAATAATATATACTGCAGTGGTAATAAATCGCTACAGCACAGCCTGAAGCCAAGCAGAGGTGCCTAAAAAGAAACCTTCAGTTCCTCTGAGTTCATTATATCTTGGGCTTGTGGCTTTCGGTGTTTCACCCTGACCTTTCTCGTCTCCTTTTAAGAATTCAGTTGATCCCTGTTCAGAAGTCCGTGTCTCTCAATCACACAGCGAGAAACGCGGAATTATGTTCGCATAGCTTTTTTTAAAATTTTTATTTTTATTTTTTATTTCTTTTTATATTTTAATTATTGTGCCTCAATCCTATAATTCTTGGTGAAATTCTTGGCCAGAGCTGTATAGTTAAAAATAAGCGTCACGTTTTTTGTCATCCATTGTTTTTTTGTTTGTTGTGGATTTTGAGAACAAGCAGACCCAACCCCCACCCCAACACTAACCCCAACCTCAACGTTAACCCCCACCCCAACACTAACCCCCAACCCAAACCCCAACCTCAACGCTAACCCCCACCCCAACACTAACCCCATTACTAACCCCAACCCTAACACTAACCCCATTACTAACCCCAAACCCAAAACTAACCCTAACCCTAACCTCATTACTAACCCCAACCCCAACACTAACCCCAACCCAAACCCCAACCTCAACTCCAACCCCAACACTAACCCCAACCCCCACCCCAACACTAAGCCCAACCCCAACACTAACCCCAACACTAACCCCAGCCTCAACGCTAACCCCCACCCCAACACTAACCCCCAACCCAAACCCCAACCTCAACGCTAACCCCCACCCCAACACTAACCCCATTACTAACCCCAACCCCAACACTGACCCCATTACTAACCCCAACCCCAACACTAACCTCAACACTAACCCCAACCTCAACTCCAACCCCAACACTAACCTCAACTCCAACACTAACCCCAACCCCCACCCCAACACTAACCCCAACCCCAACCCTAACCCCAACCCCCCCCAACCCCAACCCCAACCCCTAACCCCAACCCCAACCCCAACACTAACCCCAAACCCAAAACTAACTCCAACACTAACCTCATTACTAACCCCAACCCCAACACTAACCCCCAACCTCAACACTAACCCCAAACCCAACACTAACCCCCAACACTAACACTAACCCAACCCCAACCCCAACACTAACCCCAACACTAACCCCAACCCCCAACCCCAACACTAACCCCAAACCCAACACTAACACTAACCCCAAACCCAACACTAACCCCAACCCCTAACCCCCAACCCCCAACCTCAACACTAACCCCAAACCCAACACTAACCCCCAACACTAACCCAACCCCAACCCCCAACCTCAACACTAACCCCAACCCCAAAACTAACCCCATTACTAACCCCAACCCTAACACTAACCCCAACCCCCAACCCCAACACTAACCCCATTACTAACTCCAACCCCAACCCCACCCCAACCCCAACACTAACCCCATTACTAACTCCAACCCCAACACTAACCCCAACACCAACCCCAACACTAACCCCAACACTAACCCCATTACTAACTCCAACCCCAACACTAACCCCAACACCAACCCCAACACTAACCCCAACCCCAACCCCCCCAACCCCAACACTAACCCCATTACTAACTCCAACCCCAACACTAACCCCAACACCAACCCCAACACTAACCCCAACCCCAACCCCACCCCAACCCCAACACTAACCCCATTACTAACTCCAACCCCAACACTAACCCCCAACCCCAACCCTAACCCTAACCCCCAACCCTAACCCTAACCCCCAACACTAACCCCAACACTAACCCCAACACTAACACTAACCCCAAACCCAACACTAACCCCAACCCCAACACTAACCCCAACCCCAACCCCAAGCCACCTCATAAATAAGTCCACTTTTTGGAACCTCACTTGTGTGTTTTTTTTTCTCTCCTCCTAGAAACCAAACAGGAGTTAGAAGATCTAACTGCAGACATCAAAAAAACTGCAAATAAAGTCCGGTCTAAATTAAAAGGTGAGTTTCGCTGGACCTTCGTTTCGATCAGCAGGGCTCCTGATGATGCTAAGAAATGCGCTTTGGTTTTTTAGTTTTTTTTTCAAAAGGGTTAAACGCGATACGCCCCCAATTTTTATCCATCAAAGTTTTGGGGAATTAGGGTTTGAAAAAGCGTCATTAATATTGACATGATGAATCTGTTTATTGTGAAAAAGCAAAGTGACCTTCACAGCTTTTATATATTATAGTCTAATAATAATAATAATAATAATAATAATAATAATAATAATAATGTGTTTTCTTTCCAGCGATTGAACAGAGCATTGAACAGGAAGAAGGGTTAAACAGATCTTGGATTTGCGGTCGGAAGGCGAGGTGAGTCAATCATCCATTCAGAGGAGCTCTTTGGAAACCGTGTTCGCTACACGAGCGCAGTCCAGTCCTTCACTCGGGATGTCCCAACACCGGCTCTACCTGGGGGAAGGCAGTGGAAACGAAGAATTGGTCTTTAAATGTCAAATCAAACACTAGCCCCCCCCCCCTTCTGAAGAGTCCTTTTTAATATTTATCTCTCTCCCTCTCTCTCTCTCTCAATTCAATTCAATGGTGCTTTATTGGCATGACTTACAATAGCAGGTGTTGCCAAAGCAATTATACAATACAGACATGTATATATACACATTGCATCATAAATACATATCTCCCTCTCGCTCTCCCTGTCTCTCCCCTCTTTCCCTCCTGCTCTCTCTCTTTCCCTCATGCTGTCTCTCTCCCTCTTTCTTTCTCCCTCTGTCTCTCGCTCTCGTTCTCCCTCTGTCTCTCTCCCTCTCTCTCTCTCTGTCTCGTTCTCTCGTTCTCCCTCTGTCTCTCTCCCTCTCTGTCTCGCTCGTTCTCCCTGTCTCTCCCTCTGTCTCGCTCTCTCGTTCTCCCTCTCTCTGTCTCGCTCTCTCGTTCTCCCTCTGTCTCTCTCCCTCTCTCTCTGTCTCGCTCTCTCGTTCTCCCTCTGTCTCTCTCCCTCTCTGTCTCTCTCCCTCTCTTGCTCTCTGTCTCACTCTCTCGTTCTCCCTGTCTCTCACTCTCTCTCTCTCCTTTGTCTCTCTCCTCTCTCTCTCCCTCTCTTCTCTGGTTCTCCCTCTGTCTCTCTCCCTCTGTCTCTCTCTGTCTCGCTCTCTCGTTCTCTCTCTCCCTCTCTGTCTCGCTCTCTCGTTCTCCCTCTCTCTCTCTCTCCCTCTCTTGCTCTGCTCTCTCTCTGTGTCTCTCTCTCCCTCTCCTCCTCTCTCTTGCTCTCTCGTTCTCCCCTGTCTCTCTCTGTCCGTCTCTCTCTCTCCTCTCTCTTGCTCTCTCTCTCTCCTTGCTCTCTCTCTCTCTCTCTGTGTCTCTCCCTCTCTCTCCCCCCCTCTTGCTCTCTCTCTCTCTCTCCCCCCTCTCTCTCTCTCTTTCTCTCAATTCAATATAAGATGCTTTTATAACTACGACTCCAGCAATTGCAAAACAAAATCCTCACTACACTACAACCTTCATCCCACAAGGTTACAGACAACACATCTCTCTCTAAAAAAAAAAAAATTCTCTCAGTAAAACAGACGCGCAGAAAGATAATCTCTCTCTCTTTCCCCTCAGCACTCCACTCTGTCTCGCAAGTTTGTGGAAGTCATGACTGAATACAACACCACACAGTCCAAGTACCGGGACCGTTGCAAGGACAGGATCCAGAGACAGCTGGAGATCAGTAAGTCAAACCCGACCGAGAGCTCCGAATCCTGGAGGAGGCATCTGAGCTCCCTCCCTCCGGCACCCACTGCCCGCTTGAGGAAATCACCCAAAAAAAACTAAATGTGTGTGTGTGTGTGTGTGTGCATGTGCGTGTGACCCTGAGCGAGTCACTTCACCTCCTTGTGCTCCGTCCTTCGGATGAGACGTCAAACAAATGAGCTCCTATTGGAAGTGACTCTGCAGCAGCAGCAGCAGTTGTTGATGATGCAGAGTTCACCCCCCTAGTCTCTGCAAGTCGCTTTGGATAAAAGTGTCTGCTAAATGACTCATTCATAATAATAATAATAATAATAATAATAATAATAATAATAATAATAATAATGGGGCTCTGGACTCTTGACCGGAGGGTCGTGGGTTCAATCCCAGGTGGGGGGACACTGCTGCTGTACCCTTGAGCAAGGTACTTTACCTAGATTGCTCCAGTAAAAACCCAACTGTATAAATGGGGAATTGTATGTAAAAATAATGTGATATCTTGTAACAATTGTAAGTCGCCCTGGATAAGGGCGTCTGCTAAGAAATTAATAATAATACATTTCCATTGATTGATTTGGATATTCAAAAGTTAAGAACATAAGGAAGTTTCCAAACGAGAGGAGGCCCCATTCAGCCCATCTTGCTCGTTTGGTTGTTAGTAGCTTATTGATCCCAGAATCTCATCAAGCAGCTTCTTGAAGGATCCCAGGGTGTCAGCTTCAACAACATTACTGGGGAGTTGGTTCCAGACCCTCACGATTCTCTGTGTAAAAAAAGTGCCTCCTATTTTCTGTTCTGAAAGTTACACACAAGCATTTATCGTTGGACACAGCAGCCCAGCTCCTGGTTTTAAACAGAAATCAGGTGGGTTATCTAAAGTGCTGGGAGAAAAACTCAGGTACAGAGATCATCTGTTGCCAGGAGAGGATACCAAGAGTCACTAGCAGGGAAGCGTTGTCAGGTGTGATCGACGCATTTTAATTTTTTAAATACAGTTTAACAAACTGGTCTTCAAAAATAACGTGCATAAGAATTAGAAGGCTTATTTTTTTTATAAAACAATAAAAAGATTTGTCTTTCGCCGTAAAACTATGGTTGAATAATGCCGATTGGCCTGTTGTGATCATGTGCCCCGCCTTCCAAGGCCCTCATTGGTCGATTTGTTTTGCAGCTGGGAGGACAACCACCAATGAGGAGCTAGAAGATATGCTGGAAAGTGGCAAGCTTGCTATCTTTACTGATGATGTAAGTAACTAAGAGAAAGGGGGCTCCCTCCAGTCCGGGGCAGGCTTGAGGCACGGAGACTGAACTGCTCCCTCCCTCCCTCACCCTCCTAAGAGAAAGGGGGCTCCCTCCAGTCCGGGGCAGGCTTGAGGCATGGAGACTGAACTGCTCCCTCCCCCCCTCACCCTCCCTAAGAGAAAGGGGCTCCCTCCAGTCCAGGGCAGGCTTGAGGCATGGAGACTGAACTGCTCCTCCCTCCTCCCTCCCTCACCCCCTAAGAGAAGGGGGCTCCTCCAGTCCAGGGCAGGCTTGAGTTACTGAGACTGAAAATCCCTCCTTCCCTCACCCTCCTAAGGGAAAGGGGCTCCCCTCCAGTCCAGGGCAGGCTTGAGGCCGGAGACTGAACTGCTCCCTCCTTCCCTCACCCTCCTAAGAGAAGGGGCTCCCTCCCAGTCAGGGCAGGCTTGAGGCATGGAGCTGAACTGCTCCCTCCCTCCGTCCCTCCCTCACCCCCCTAAGAGAAAGGGGGCTCTTGTAGCAATAGCCCAGTTACTGGATGTATTAAAATCTCTGGGGCTTTCTGTAGGTCAGCCCCCTAATCCCTCACCCTAACCCTAACAGAAAAAGGGGGCCGCTTCTCTCCAGTCAAAATGGACTCCCAGATGACGAGCAGGCCCTGAACGAGATCGAGACCCCCACACCCGAGATCATCAAGCTGGAGAACAGTCCGTGAGCTGCATGACATGTTCGGTGGACATGGCCATGCTGGTGGAGAGCCACCCTAATACAAACAGAGAAAAGGGGCTCCTCCAGTCCAGGGCAGGCTTGAGGCTCGGAGACCGAACTGCTCCTCCCTCCCTCACCCTCCTAAGAGAAAGGGGGCTCCCTCCAGTCCAGGGCAGGCTTGAGGCTCGGAGACCGAACTGCTCCCTCCCTCCCTCACCCTCCTAAGAGAAAGGGGGCTCCCTCCAGTCCAGGGCAAGCTTGAGGCATGGAGACTGAACTAACCCTCCCTCCCTCCCTCACCCTCCCTAAGAGAAAGGGGCTCCCTCCAGTCCAGGGCAGGCTTGAGGCATGGAGACTGAACTGCTCCTCCCTCCCTCCCTCACCCCCTAAGAGAAGGGGGGGCTCCCTCCAGTCCAGGGCAGGCTTGAGGCATGGAGACTGAACTGCTCCCTCCTCCCTCACCCCCTAAGAGAAAGGGGGCTCCCTCCAGTCCAGGGCAGGCTTGAGGCACGGAGACTGAACTGCTCCCTCCCTCCCTCACCCCCCTAAGAGAAAGGGGCTCCCTCCAGTCCAGGGCAGGCTTGAGGCACGGAGACTGAACTGCTCCCCTCCCTCCCTCACCCCCTAAGAGAAAGGGGGCTCCCTCCAGTCCAGGGCAGGCTTGAGGCACGGAGACTGAACTGCTCCCTCCCTCACCCCCCTTGACAAATTCCCTCCACGAATGTAAAATTGCATTGTCAGAAAGACTATTCCTTCTGCGAGATAAGAATATTTCCCCCAAAAAACATTGGCAAAGAAACCGGGACTCAAGTAGAAACGGAGACCGGAGGGGAGGGAACGGGTTACCAAGGGTTACCTGGGTTGCCAAGGGATACCGAGCCCAGTTGTCGATGCTGAATCGCTGGGGCCCTTTAAGAACCCGACCAGACAAAGTTATGAGATCAATCAGCTGCTCGGAACTGGACCAGATCCGCTGGGCGGAATGCTCTCCTGTGTTGGGTTCAGGTCTCTGCTGAGCTCTCCTGTGTTCAGGTCTCTGCTGAGCTCTCCTGTGTTGTGTTCTGGTCTCTGCTGAGCTCTCCTGTGTTCAGGTCTCTGCTGAGCTCTCCTGTGTTGTGTTCTGGTCTCTGCTGAGCTCTCCTGTGTTCAGGTCTCTGCTGAGCTCTCCTGTGTTGGGTTCAGGTCTCTGCTGAGCTCTCCTGTGTTGTGTTCTGGTCTCTGCTGAGCTCTCCTGTGTTCAGGTCTCTGCTGAGCTCTCCTGTGTTGTGTTCTGGTGGACAGGGGGAGATGATTGACAGAATCGAGTACAACGTGGATCAGTCAGTGGACTTCGTGGAGAGAGCCGTGTCCGACACCAAGAAAGCTGTGAAATACCAGAGCAAAGCGAGGAGGGTGAGTGAGACGCACGCACGCACACACGAACACACGGTCAGAGACACACAAGCACGCACGCGCACACACACACACAGAGACGCACACACATGAACACACGGTCAGAGACACACAATTACGCGCGGCACACACACACACACAGAGACGCACACACGTGAACACATGGTCAGAGACACACAAGCACGCACGCGCACACACACACACAGAGACACACACATGAACACACGGTCAGAGACACACAAGCACGCATTTGCCACACACACACACAGAGACGCACACATGAACACACGGTCAGAGACACACAAGCACGCACGCGCACACACACACACAGAGACGCACACACATGAACACACGGTCAGAGACACACAAGCACGCACGCGCACACACACACACAGAGACGCACACACACGAACACACGGTCAGAGACACACAAGCACGCACGCACGCACGCTCACAAAGACACAGACACACACACACAGACACACAGACGCACACAAGCACGCACGCACACACTGCATTATAAGATGCTAATGATGTGCAAGCACACAGGTATTTACTATGTAACCACTCTGTAAATCCTTAATGGAAAGATGAAATCTGTTGTATCATTTTCATGGCGCTCCAGTACAGAAACCTGTCACTTAGTCTAAACGATGAACGATGTATTATTTTAGGAGCCCTGGAAAATAAAAAAAATAATAATTGCGTGTAAATAACCTGCATACTGACGCTCTCCTCTCTCTCTCTCTCCCCTCTCACCCCTCCCTCTCCTCTTTACCTTCTCTCCCTCCCTCTCTCTCCCCTCCCCCCCCTCTCTCTCCACCCCTCCCTCTCTCCCCTCTCACCCCTCCCCTTCCCCCCTCCCTCTCCCTCTCCCTCCCCCCTCCTCCCCTCTCCCTCTCTCCCTCCCCTCCCCTTCCCCTCTCCCCTCTCCCTCCCCCTCTCTCTCCCCTCCCTCCTCCCTCCCTCTCTCTCCCTCCCCCTCCCCTCTCCCTACCCTCTCCTCCCCCTCTCTCCTCCCCTCTCCTTCTCTCTCTCCCTACCCCTCCCTCTCCCTCTCCCTCCCTCCCCCCCCCCCCCCTCTCTCTCCCCTCTCCCCCCCTCCCTCCCTCTCTCTCCTGTCCTCCTCCTCCCTCCCCCTCTCCCTTCTCTCTCTCTCCCTCCCCCTCCCTCCTCTCTCTCTCTCTCCCCCCCCTCCCTCCTCCCTCCTCTCTCTCCTCTCTCCCTCTCTCTCTGCAGAAGAAGATCATGATCATTATCTGCTGTGTGGTTCTAGGTGTCGTTCTAGCATCAAGCATCGGAGGCACGCTGGGGTTTTAAGAAAACGCACCAACAGAACAAACAAACAAAAAACAACACATCAAAATAAACTAACGCTCAAAAACAAACCGCGAGGGCTGGGCGGGAGGGAAAACACCACGAGAATAAAAGAATCGTTCATAAAAACAGAAATACTTTCCACTGAACGCATCAGAATCGCTCTTCCCGAAGCGACGACTACATTTGCACGCGTTTTTTTGATTTCCAAATCGGGTTGTGAAAGACGTTTAAAAGAGATATTGTCGATTATTTTGGAAGAGAGAAAAAATAATACTAATACTAATAATAATTATGAATATTCACGAGGCTTCTTAAAGCTGTCAATTTTTAAAAGCCCTCTTTTTTTTAAAGCCTCACATAGAAAAATATATATATATTGATGTACATATATATGTATATATATATATATATATATATATACGGGGGGGGGGGGGCAATAGATATAGTTGCTCCAAAATCTTAAGACACTAAAACTGAACTAAAACGAAGCCAGTTTGTGCCTTGAAACGTGGTTTCGATACAGCAAACCTCCGACTAGACCTCCCGGTGGTCTCCTCGAACCAGCTTTAATGGTGCTGCAAATGGTGGCTTCGTATTCCCACATTATGAAAAAACAAAACAAAAAATACGTTTTTATTCCACAAGTAAAGACCGTGTGAATGAATGATATGACCGGTTTCACTAAATGCATGTATTTAATTGTCTGTAAAGGGGGAGAGGCTCACCGGGGCGTACTGTAACAGCGTTTGATTAAATTCGCTCTGCTTTAAATTTTAATTGATTTAATTAATTTGTGGGTCTCCCTGTTTCACACAGTCCCGCCCCATCAGACAAAAATAAACAAATAAGCCAATCAGCAAGCAGCGTTGGTCTAATTGCCGGAAACGCCCTCCTTACACGTGGAATAAAATCAATTTATTCGCCCTTTTTGTTTTAAATTTTTTTTAAAGCTTGTTACTAATATCTGTTTTACTGTTCTGAGATTATGGAGCCAGTTAGTAACCTTAGCAACAGACTGGGCACCGTCCAGTCACACCGACTCTTATGGGGCTGAACTACATTTCCCATCATGCCCTGCGTTACCCCTTAATAAAAGGGAAAGTGTGTCGCGTTTGTGTATGTTTTATTAATAAGATTTAAAAAGAGAAAACTAAATTACAATGAGAAAACAACAACAAAAAAAATGCAAGGGCTGTAAACAGAGATTGGTTCACTCCTCCCCTTTTAAATAATAATAATAATAATAATAATAATAATAAACGGGCCTTGTTTACTAAAGGGTTATTTGAAGCCTGTTCCGATTAATTTGGTGGTATCTGTTACCTTGGAAACGGTTTAACTACAAACTCGATTGGTATTCGACTATTCAGACACCGCATATTTTTTAAAAGATTATTATTATTATTATTATTATTATTATTATTATTATTATTATTATTATTTATTTCTTAGCAGACGCCCGCCTTATCCAGGGCGACTTACAGTCGTAAACAAAAATACATTTCAAGAATCACAGTACAAGTATTAATACAATTAAGAGCAAGATAAATATTTTAAAGTAAAATGTATTAAACCGTGAGGTCAATTTTAAAGCTGTGTTTTTTTTTTTTTTTTTTTTTGTTAATGGTCAAAATGTGCCGTTGCAAAACTGTCTCCCCTGCAGATTATTTTATCTGGTTGCAAAAAGAAGCGAATCAAGCCATTTACGTTATTTTATTTACAACACGATACACGCGAATATAGTGTGTGTGTGTATATATATATATATATATTATATATATATATACACACACACACACATTTATTCATTTACGGCACAAAAATATTATAAAAAATGTATTTATTAAAAAAAATACTGTATTTTTTAAAGCCTTTTTTTAAATTAAGAATTTAGACTTTAATTATAATGGTACTGTATTTAAATCATTATTATAAAAACATATTTTTGTTCGCGGGATGATTTGTCGCGTGACTTGCACACTTTTTTTTTTTTTTTTAATCTCTGGATAAAATTTGCCGCGACAACAGCACCACCATGTGGCTGCAGGGAAAAATACATGCGACAGGATTTATTTGGTAACAGTGACACAAACATAGAACTTTATAATTTATTTTTATTTTTCTGAGGTTAAACATATCAGGGCACTTCCGTAGACTATATATATATATTCTGGACCTCAAGCCAATTTTTTTAGAAACAGCGCTGAACCAAAAAAATCTCCAGAAAGCTGTTTGCTATAGCAAAAATCTACTGGGCTGCAGTTACATCATTTCTCCACCAGATGGCAGGCACGTCCATACGAGAGACGCTCCTGTGTTTTAGCCGCACGATGTAGAACACATTCAGATGGGAAGAGTAAGTATTTATTTCTTAGCAGACGCCCTTATCCAGGGCGACTTACAATTGTTACAAGATATCACATTAGTTTTACATACAATTACATTATTTTTACATACAATTCCCCATTTATACAGTTGGGTTTTTACTGGAGCAATCTAGGTAAAGTACCTTGCTCAAGGGTACAGCAGCAGTGTCTCCCCCACCTGGGATTGAACACACGACCCTCCGGTCAAGAGTCCAGAGCCCTAACCACTACTCCACACTGCTGCCCTAAGCAGTTAGTAGTTGCACCTCGCATCACAGATCATAGCAAGGTAATGATAGCGACCTGGAATTTGACTAGTAAAGTCTGACTGCAATGTTTTAATGTTATTAAGTAAGCATTGCCATACTTAATTGCAACACAAACATAGGGAGTAATTCTCCTTGCTAGAAGAATTTTTTTTTTCTTAACGTAAGCTTATCCTTATAAAAGTTTCCCCTGGTTAAATGCCCAGAAAAAGCGTAACAAAGCATCGATTATGCCAAAAAGTAATTTTCGATTCAATGACTGAAGTTTCGCTCGTTAGAAAAACGTGCTGTGAAATCCTGACTGGTCTGCGAAAGAATCCCCCCATTCTTCCGATAATACAGTAGTCCGATGGGGGAACACACGTCATGGATCAATCCATTTATAATAAGGGGGGGGGGGTTCTGCAATCTCTAGACAGCCCTGTTTTTTTTTCTGTACAGTATTATATTATCTGTTCCTCTCAGTGTCATCCGTGAGAGAGGATGAGAAGAATAAAGTGAAGAAAAAAGATTATTAATGATTAAAAGAGT